>JAVANC010000012.1:40454548-40623635 GCA_033319125.1 Parnassius glacialis | reverse complement strand
AGCGTTTCTGGCGACAGATTGATGCAATGGTGTCATGTAGCACCTGGTTTTGTACCCTTGTGTACCCTGCAACGGCCAAGTCATACAACATTAACTATAATAATAAAGAAATCGCAGTAAGGGAACCTTAGACTTGGCACGACTTTGTCTAGATTTCATTACTTTTTAGAGATAAACAAGCAGCTCCATCGAGACTTGGCTAGTTTTTTACAGAATGTTTTGGTGGGATATATATTAACATTCACCAGTACCGTTAAAAAATATTAATCAAACGATTTCCGATCTTCACCGTCGAAATTGATGACGGTCGACTTATACGAAAAATTAAAATTAAAATTCACCAATTTCGAACATTCAGAGCAACGTCAAAAATTTGAATAAAGTAATATTAAACTAAATAAAATATTTGGGAGAAATCAGGGTAATCAATTGCAATGGATGAATAACTAAATATACGAATTAGTTGCTTAGTTATTTTTTTTAAGTTAGAATTATAAACGAGTTACGAGTCCTAGGCATTATCAAAGTCGCGCCTGTAAATAGATGTAATTATACTGACTTTTGTCCTTCATACGGAGTAGATAGGCTTCAGTTTGGCAGAGGTACGTGGGTTTTACCACCCTAAACTGGCTACTGGAGCAATATCGGGACACAGATCATCTAGAACTTTTTTTTTAATAGGATAAGGGTGACAAACGAGCACACAGTCCACCTGATGGTAAGTGGTTGCTGCGGCCCATAGACATCTACATCTATCCTCCATTACAAATCAAAATGTAGATGCGTTGTCACCCGTGACGACTAAGATGAATGCCTCATTTCCAGTAAAAAGCGGCCTCCGGCCACCTACTCTCACCAAGCGAAACGCAGAGGTAAACCTCTACTTCACGCTGGTATTCTGTGAGGTCGTGGTACCACCCCGGTTCCAGCCAGCCTATCCGTGTGACAGCAAAAGCTGCCGCGTGGCTCTACTACTGTCAAAAATGTAATATCAAAATGTTTCTCCATTTCGTCTCGCTTTAAGAAGCTTACAGTACTTTGATCACCTATAATAATTCCTTGGTTTCAAATGAAAATAAAATATGAGAGCGAAAAGTGCTAAAGCGGCTACTGTAATTGAATGAGATGGATCGAGACAAACATCGCGTCTAGATCTAAACAAATATAAAATTGTACGTGGAAAGTCAATACATTATTACTTGAAGTATTGATGTTACAAGTACATTCAATTCAACTCGCAAATAATTTATTCTTATACTATAAATTTCTTTGGTTGTTATGTTTGAATATTATAAAGTTAAATTTATTTTTGAAATAAAATAGATATTTTGTTTATATTCTTCGCACGACTCTGTGGAATTGTTTACCACGGGGTATATTTTCCGGACCGATACGGTTTAGGTACTTTCAAGCAACGAGGCCTTTTTTCAAAAATCCTGCAAGGCACATGCAATTCCTTTGATGATGCAGTTGTTTAAAGGCGGCGAAACACAATTAGGTGAACTGCATGTTTCTATAAAAAAATTGTGGTTACGGGGTTAGTTATTTTTTATACATAGGGTAACAAATGAGCACAGTCCTCCTGACAGGATGGTCTTTTCATGCTAGATAAGACACAATTTTATTTTATTACGTACCTTACCTAATTCATTTTTAATATCTTTAATTAAAGATATTCTTGTGTGAATATCATTTTACATCAAACAAATGTTCCCATTTGTACGTTAACTCTTTGTTGACACATTCGATAGTTTTCTGCATTAAATTTTACAGAGTAAGCTATCCAATTGTTGAAGTAACGAGCTCTATTGTGCATGCCGCCTACATTAAAATTGCGAACCAGACCAATAAGGCTCATCACACTCTCTCATTACACAGATCATTTATATTTAATATGACGTTAATTATTGCTGAATGTCGTTAAGTTTTAAAATGTAATATGATGATTATTTTGTTAATTCTCCATGGATTGAAATAATGTTATTAATTTATTTAGTTCTACAATTTTAACTAATGCCTTCTAAAACAGAAGAGGTTTACAAATCGATTCGATTCGATTTTATAACTCTTTTTTAATTAATTGAATATACTTCAGAGGCGGTTCCAAATTAGTTTAGGGAAAATATTCCACTTCTAAGTATGCTGAAATGTTTAATGTAACCTTACAGAAGTATATTTAAGAAGAATATTTCCCTAGTTCTTTCAAAAGGGTAAAAATATAACTTTTAATAAAAAAAGTAATAGCCGATTTCAAAAAACAAAAATGAAAAACTATCATAATTACAATTAAAATACTACTCTAGGCCATGGCGTGTATAATTTACAGTGTGCAGATTTATCCAACGCCCTACATTGGTGAATCCCATCTGTCCGCTAGTACACTGAGAATGATGTTAGTGCTCGTCCGCATGCGTTTCAGCATCGAAGCACATCTTTTGCGCATTATGACTTCGAATCCATCAACATGAGCCTCTGCAAACATGCCAGGGGCGCTACAATACCGAGGGCAACCTTTAATAATGTCAAATTATTATTTTTTTCTCTTTAGTGATTTGAATTGGGCTTTCACGTTCTATTAAAAGTACTTTTTTTGTTTTGTTGTACGTGACGTTTTTCTATCTGACACATACGAGTATGTTGCACTTCTTGTGCTGCTTCTTGTCATTTTCCTATCTTCTGTCTTGTCGTCGTTTTATCAGTAAATTTGGCAATGGCCACATGCGTTACATTTGTGAATAGGTGCAGCTTGAGGGGATTGGTCTGGTCGGGTTTGCAACACATTTATAAGCTTTAATTTTGCAATATCTTTTTATTGTGCAATGTTTAAAAAAATCCTTTTAATTTCAAGTATGAGTACTTGATCCTTGGCGCAGTGGCTTAGCATTGAGTCACGGTGTTATGAACCACGCGATTGCATCCCACATGGAACTAGTACTTGTATGGCCTACAAATATTTATTCCGATTGTGGATAAGATGTCCACAATCGGAATAATTCGGAATAAATAAACGGTGGTACAATATAGCGGACATGACCTATAAAAATCTTGCAAGCCAAGAAATAATAATAAATAAACAAAAGTAAGACGTGAAGTTTAAAAATAATTTAAATATATTACAATTATTTATAAATTCCCAAACAAAAGTAAATCTCATATTAAGGTACATAACTGCAGTCAGATTTCTTGCATTTTTATTAAATTTATTCTTCTAAGTAAATCATTGCAGAGGCAGTTTAGGTAAAAATGGGTAACACATTATTTATTATTTGCGAGTTATGTAAAGGGTAAGGATCTCTGCCAAATTGTTTTGAGAGAAAATTGCTAACCCAATTTCTGCCCTTTAAAAATATGGCCAGGGTATTGTCAAGCTATCAGAGATAAATTGCCAACGCTCAATAAGGTATTTTCCTTGAGATGTTATCTCACAAGGTCAGGGAAATATGTGTCGTGAAGCGACAATTAATAAGAGAAAAAGAAAGAGAACCTAACCTAAGAACAACAAAACAACAAAAGGTAGACCAATAAAATAATATATTTAAAGTTTTAGAAAGGTATTTACGAATTTTATAAAAAAATGAAATATGATGATGATAGATGAAGTGAGATTACAATTAGATTTAAAAGAAATAAGTTAGGAGAATAGGAGAATAAAGTATTATAGTGGAGCCTAAAGGTTGAAGTGACACGCCGCTTTTGCAGAAGTAGGCACACGCGGAACTTGAGGTTTCTTAGCGGCGACGGCACGCAGCGCCTGGACTGGGCACACGCAGCGTCCGGAGCCGGCGCACGTAGCGCCTGGGGTAGGTGCGCTCAGCAATTGGAGCAAGCAGTTGCAGCGCCCAAAGGTAGCGCAGGCAGTAGGTGCACTCGGCGCCTGGAGCAAGCAGTCGTAGCGCCCGAAGGTAGCGCGGCAGTAAGTGCACTCAGCGCCTGGAGCAAGCAGTCGTAGCGCCCGGAGTAGTGTGGCCCCGCGCTTGAAGTAGACTTCGCCGACGACTTCACGTGTAGATGGAGGCTTGCAGGATCCCGGGGCAATGCGGGCCCCGGGATAAGGCCATTAGTAGATGTTTCACGTTTGAGAACTGAAGCGAGACTTTTTTTATTCTCCAATTGTTCGGCTTTTATACCTTTTTAGAGAGAACGACAAATTATTTAAATTAAAAGGAAATTTATTGTAAATGAACTAGAGCCATAGAGTATTTTTTGTGAAAATATTAAATCAAGAACATCACACCAGTGACGAATTTGAATAAAAGTTACCATAACAACCATATAAATAATGGTTGTCAAATATAAAATTATTGGTTTTAGGGCTGTTATTAAGAAACTACAAGTTTTATGTAAGAAATAAAATATTATTGATATAGGAAAAAAGTGTAGCGCGGCAGCGCGCACGAATCCCGAAATTGCAGAGTTACGGAAAACTCAATAAAAGATAAAAAAAAGGTAAGACTCCATTGACAGTGATTTTAAAAGGAGCTGATAGTGTGAAAATACGAAGTGAAAATGATTTGTTATTGTGTAAAAACGTTACAGGATCCTATGGAAATAAGGGTGATGCAAAATATAAATGCAGAAAATCAAAAACAGAATGGAAAAATAGTATAAAATGATATGTTAGTAGTATAACTAATAGCGTGAAAAGTGATGCAGAAAATCAAAAACAGAATGGAAAAATTAATAAAATGATATGTAAGTAGCATAACACTACATATGTTTTTAAGTCGAAATTAAATCTACAAATCATTTTTGGTGAAATTTGTGGTTTTATATTTAAAATTATATTCGATATAGTTAAAAATTAAAAATATTGTACAGCCGACTTCAATATAAGTTACTAAGAATAACTCAAAAATTATTGGTTTGACCTTGAACTAATTCATATGGGACCACACGAGAAGTATCAGCTTTCAAATAAAAAAGAATCTCATTTTTACGAATTTTATCCTCATGATATTTTGGTAAAATAAAGAATCATCGAAATCGTTCCACCTAGTAAAAAAGTTGTGAGGTAACACGCATAAAAAAAAAACATACAGTCGAATTGAGTACCGGCTCCTTTTTGGAAGTCGGCAGAAAATATAGTAATATATTTTACTAGCGGATACCCGTCGCGTGCTCCTACGCTAGACAAGGAAATATATTTTGTTTTCGCATTATTGCCTTTCTAATGAAACCAGTTTGGGGCTCATCAGTTGGATGGTTTCAAAGTCTATAACAGATATAGGTAGAAACAATTTTTTTGTTTATAAACATAGATTATCATCTGGTATATAATATTATCTATCTGCTAGCAAATTTCTAGCTGTTGGTAGTTGGGACTGAGGTGAAGTCACTTGTTTCACAGTGTCACCATAAATGACAAGTTGCGTTTCAAATAAGGTGTTTCTGTTACTAGTGGTGGCTCTTTAATGATTTGCACATTTTAACTCGCTTTTTAACTCCTTTCCTTTAGAATATGTTGTGCAGGTATATTTTATAAAGATACATTAACCTATATATTTTTCACTTCCTTCCATGAAATCTATCAAATATTTCAGCTGATTCCTAAGCGGCACCGCTTTAATGACAGAAAAAGTTATGGACGCCCATTGATCAGTCTGAGAAAACATTGTTATTCATTTATATTTTTATTACGTATTTTGATTTATTTATTTTTCGAGACTTGAAAACTCATTATCGAGTTAAAAATATAAGCTTCTTAGAAATTATAGGAAGCCTACTGAGCCCAACATTTATTTAAATGTTTAAATGTAAATAAGAGACAGAGCCGGTTGTAACAGGTCTATTAAAATTTGTTAGCCAATTTTAGCATTTTACAATTTAATTTTTTTATGGAAAATTGGGCAATCGAGTATACGGCTCACTAGATGGCAAGTGATCACCGTCGCCAGCCTTCTAGAAAGACGTAGGATCTTTTTTTTTCTTATAGGTCCTTAAGTCGTGTCGGTCAGGATAATGGCTAACGTCAGGAAATTCCACAGTCTAGTGTTATCGGTGGGACAGGTAGACAGGTAGTAGAAAATGATCAGCTGAGCGGCCTCCTCGAAAACTGTAACTGTGTGTAGTGACTGTGGCGGTCACTAATCAGCTAATTACTTGGAGGAGGCCTCTGTTCACCAGTGAACATTTGAAAGGAGTAATAATGATAATAATGAATCAGCTGATGCTCCGTAAGGTACTTCAAGAGCTGGCAGTTAATAATGAATTGCATTATTTTTGGGAACAAGGCGGTTATAAAATGGCCTAATTGTATTTGGATGAGTCTGAGTGGTCGCCTTTTTTAGAGTTCGGGTGCACCAGTCTTCGATGAGCTTGGAACCACGCCTAAAATGTAAGAGTACGCGTTAAAACTGATGCTAAGTCTACAACAAACGTCTTTAGCATAATTAGTGGGATTCTATTAAGCCCACTCGACTTATGGGCGTTTATGGAGAGTAGTACTTTACTGAGCTCTGCAGAAACTAAACGTCCTATATGGAGCATTCAGACTGCAGGATGGTTGGTGATAAATCTCCTGTGTCTTCAAGAGTGGAGTTGGACGCAAAAAGAGAACCTGACAGATCAGCTTTTATTTTGTGGCCTGGGCCAGCGAGATTTCCTGCCAGTGCAAACATAGTAATGATGGCTTACAGCAATTCCCTTGAACAGAATTGAGGAAAGAACAAAATGCACGAAATCTCTAAAGTACGCGAACTAGTTTCTCACCGATTCAGCTAAAGTAATCTGACTTTACCTCAGTGATGATTATTATCGAGGACCTGGAGACAGAGTTGTTCTTCTTTTCTGAGTGTGCTAGTGTTTTGGACGTTGGTGCGTCGGGCCAGACCTGACAACATTCTTGCTTTTACTGTTAAGCTATTTTTTTTTGGGGCGAACTAACCACACATAAGGAATCTACCTATCTACAATACCTACCACCACAAATAAGGGGATCTACCACATAAGGGGTGGGATCTACAATATATAGGGAATACAGTTGACGGTATGAAGGATCCCATGGCCTCAAATACCACATCAGCATTAGGCACATAACGGCGTTGAAATCATCTAGCGAGAAGTAAATCGATTCTCATGAGTAAGATACAAAAAAACCCGCAACCCTCCCAATCCGCTGACCTATAGTGCCACACACGGCGGAAGCCTAGATACAGATCGCGTCTGGATAAAAATGTGATGAAACCGTAGTCCGGTTTAGACAGTGGTTAGAAAAGCTAAAAGTGGCATTAACGGAGACCTGATATCCGTCCGGATGAGAGGTTAGCAGAAACTCCAACAGGTTAAAATAATCTTTCATATCTAAAATCCCCGTCAAAGAAGTAATCAGTTGTGTGAAACCATATGCATTATAATTATAAAGACCGATTAGAAAATTTTGTGCAATTAGTGCCAACTCTTGATTATGTTTTTTTTACCCCCAAGCACCATGAGCCACCACAGTTCGTGAATGCATAATTAACACTAAATAATGAAAGTATTGTTAACAAAAACACGCTTTCTATATATTTTTCATTTGGAATTTAAAAATGAAATACCATTTTTGAAATCCAGTTTTCACTTCGATAAAAAGTTAGTAACAACCAGATAGTGAGTGCCGGCGGCAGTCGGTTCTTGTCGTTACCATAACTTGTTTCTAAAAGTTACTTTTCGGCTTCGTAGATATTTATATATAGATTGATTTGCGTTAACGGACAATTTATCGTATTGCTATTGGAATTTATAAGCGTTGTTTGCTATCGAGACAACGCATTATTATTCAATATATATAATAATTAAATTATATATTAAGTTCTCTGAAAATATCTTAAAATTAATATTATTTTGAAAAATTAAAATATATCAATAAGCAAAAAGTTAAGATACATTCGTTTCGAACATTAACTATTATAGTAAAATAAAGGCTTAAGTCTTTAATAATTCATTAAATTTAGTAAAACTCTGGGCTTAAAATATTTCAATGTTTAATACCTAATAATAAGAATACAAGTTGATTACATTACATTAATATACAATTAACATTTATAAGTCTTATATTATTATTGGGAAATGGGTCTAAATATTTGTAAGTTATAGAGCGTGTTTATGCAATGGTAGAGCGCTTTTTGCTTGTTTATATGTCAAAACATTGCCCCAAATTTATAAATAATATTATTGTGGCGGCGCTGTCTTTACGCCACAAGCGAATCACATCGAAACCTAAATCGCGCTATGAAAGTTCCGAACTCAAAGGCAGTATATGTAGAATAGCTCCTGGAGCGTTGGCCGCTTCTCTTGCTGAAGACGTTGCCCAGCTGGAGATCTCCCCTTTTCCTTCCTCCAGTTACAACTTTCTTTGTAAGGATTTAACTTATAGAACCTCAATACAAAATTTGAACCAAATCCAAGGGATCTAATTTTTCTCATATATTTTATATGAAGTTACCGAAAACGCATACCGAAGTATTTATAACTGCACAATGTAATAGTCCCATATTGAGTACTTATGATAGTAAGGTCTCATCATCATCATCATCATTACAGCCCTTCACAAGTCCACTGCTGAACATAGGCCTCCCCCAAAGAATGCCACAAAGCACGGTCCTGAGCCACCTGCATCCATCGACTTCCTGCATGTCTTACCAGGTCGTCACTCCATCTCGTGGGGGGACGCCCTACACTTCGCCTACCGGTACGAGGCTGCCACTCGAGAACCTTTTTTCCCCATCGGTTGTCGGTTCTTCGAGCCATATGGCCGGCCCACTGCCACTTCAGCTTACTAATCCGTTGGGCTATGTCGGTTACTCTGGTTCTACTGCGGATAACCTCATTCCTAAGTTTATCACGCAGAGAAACTCCGAGCATAGCCCTCTCCATAGCTCGCTGAGCGACCTTGAGCTTCCTCATACGGCCAGCAGTGAAGGACCACGTCTCAGTTCCGTAAGTCATCACTGGCAACACGCACTGGTTGTACAATTTCGTTTTAAGGTTTTGAGGTATGTCTGACGAGAAGATGTGTCGTAGCTTCCCGAACGCTGCCCAGCCGAGTTGAATCCGTCGATTGACCTCTCGGTCGAAGTTGGACTTACCTAGTCGGACTATTTGTCCCAGGTAAACATACTCGTCAACAACTTCGAGCTTAGTGCTCCCAACAACTACCGGCATAGGTGTGACATGGACATTAAACATAATCTTTGTTTTGTCCATGTTCATCTTAAGACCTATCCGTTGGGAGACACTATTGAGGTCATTGAGCATAGTGCTTAGGTCCTCCAGCGATTCTGCCATAAGGACTATATCGTCGGCAAATCGAAGGTGAGTGATGTACTCGCCATTGATGTTAATTCCGTATCCTTTCCAGTCCAGAAGCTTGAAAACGTCTTCCAATGCAGCGGTGAAGAGTTTCGGGGATATAACATCACCCTGTCTTACACCTCTCTGCAATTGGATAGGTTTCGTACTCTGGTTCTGTACTCGGATAGCCATCGTAGCTCTACTGTACAAACACTTTAGCATTTCGATATACCGACAGTCAACTTGGCACCGCTGAAGGAACTGCAGCACCGCCCAAATTTCGACGGAATCAAAGGCTTTCTCATAGTCCACATACGCCAGACATAGTGGCAAATTGTACTCTTCGGACTTCTGTACAATTTGCCGTAGGGTATGTATGTGGTCTATGGTGCTAAAGCCCTTTCGGAAACCGGCTTGTTCGGGAGGCTGGAAGTCGTCAAGTCTGCGCGCGAGACGATTCGTAATGACTCTCGAAAACAGCACGTAGACGCGGCTCAGAAGGGAAATCGGTCTGTAGTTCTTCAAGAGAGCGTTGTCACCTTTCTTGAAGAACAAGACCACCGCACTTCCGCTCCACGCCTCCGGTGTAATGCCACCATGGAGGACGGAATTAAAAAGCTTCTGAAGGACTTCAAGTACCGGTCTTCCACCCGCTTTCAGAAGCTCCGCTGTTATTCCATCCTCACCTGGGGCCTTGCCGTTTTTAAGGTGTTGGAGAGCCATTCTAATCTCGCTCAGACTGACGTCCGGGATATCTTCGGAATAGTGTCGGATAAGACTCGCTCTTGGATCGTTACTCACACTTGCGTGTGGCTCCAACGATGACGTGTACAGCTGCCCATAGAACCTCTCAATCTCACTCAAAATCTCAGGTGCCCCGGAAACGATGCTGCCACATTCGGTCTTCAGCTTTGACAGTTGGCTCTTTCTGGCAGACAGATCTCTGGCAAAGACTTTGGAGCCTTGGTTCCGCTCGATCGCTTCTTCAATACGAGCTGTATTGAAGTTGCGCAAGTCCCGCCGCATGCATTTGGAGATCTGTCTGTTCAGTTGCCTGTATGCTGTCAAATCTGTTGAAGAATGTAGCCTCATCTCCCGTCTAACAGCCATGAGATTAAGAGTGTGATCGGAGAGTTTTTGTGTTCTTCTGCGGCGGATCTTGCAGAACTTAGCTCCGACCGCATGGACAGTTTCCACGAGCTTGTCATTCATATCGTCCACTTCATTGCAGTCTTCTAGGCACTGAAAACGGTTTTGTAACTCGAGCTGAAAGGTTTCGGGACTTTGGATTAGAGCACGAGGGGGACGGAGCGTTGACTTCATCAGACGAGACCTCTCCAACTTAACATTTAGGTTCAGTGTGCCTCTAACCATTCGGTGATCGCTGCCGGTTTTCACCCTCGCGATCACTGAGACATCACTGAACAGTTGTCGTCTGGTCGTCATAATGAAGTCAATCTCATTTTTTGTCGAACCGTCGGGGCTTGACCAGGTCCACTTCCTGTGGGGCCGCTTCTGGAAGAAAGAGTTCATCATAAAGAGTCCCTCTTTCTCCATGAAGTCGGCCAGCTGTTGGCCCCTTGGGTTCCGTTGCCCTATTCCAAATTTCCCTACTTTCAGCTCACCGTTCTCTCTTGTGCCTAGTTTTGCATTGAAGTCTCCCATTAACACCGTATATTGGGTTTTGGAGGAATGCATGGCTCTAGAGATATCCTCATACATTTCCTCCACCTCCTCATCGGGGTGTGCCGAGGTTGGTGCGTAAACCTGTATGACCTTCAGCGAATACCGTTTGGTGATTCTGAGTATAAGGTACGCAACCCTCGTCGACATACTCCCGATCTTTACAACGTTGTTAACGAGAGACTTGTGGACGATAAATCCGACACCTCCTTGGGACAGATGGTCGCCCTCCCGGTGATAGAGCAAGTTGCCGGATTCGAGGATTACCGTGTCCTCCCCCTCTCTTCGGACTTCGGATAATCCTATAATATGCCAGCGTAACTTGTCTATCTCTTCTTCCAGCTCCACAATCTTCTCGTCAGTCCTCAGGGTGCGTGCGTTGTACGTTGCCAGGTCGAGTCGTCGTAGGTGGCAACCGAACCTCCACCGGAGATTCTTAGCACCCCCTGCCCCGCCGTTACCATGGTCGCCACCGTAGCCAGGAATAGCGGGGCCGCCGGGGACTGGGGGCCGTCTCTTTGTTACATTCATAGAGGGGTATTTGCCATAGTTGCCACGCTTGGCGAGCGGGTTGGCAACCGCAGTTTTTTTATTGTCATTTCGGCTATTATCAGGGAGATGCTGCTGCCCATCTCCCGCCTGTTTCCCATTGTCGCCTTTTACGACACCCACGGGAGGATATGGGGTAGTGGATATTCTTGACCGCCACTACACGGCATTAGTTAGTAAGGTCTATGAAACAATAATTTAAAATGAAATATTTTGTACAGCCACCTTTAACAAAAGTTATTAAAAATAACTCAAAAACTATTGGTCTGACCTTCAACAAATATATATGGAACCACACGAGAAGTACCAGCTTACAAACAAAAAGAGAATCATCGAAATCGGTTCATACACATAAAAAAAAAATACAGTCGAATTGAATACCGTCTCCTTTTTGGAAGTCGGCAGAAAACAATAATAAAGAAGACTCTAAGATGCGTAAACAATATAATAACAGAGTTAGAGCATGAAATCTTATATATATATATATATATATATATATATATATATATATATATATATATATATATATATACAGGGTATTTTTGGAACGCTCCCGAAAACTAAGACAGGCGACAGCACCAAGTATACCTTTGATCATGGGTCACAAATAAATTTGATCCTGATGAAAAAAAAATCATATTTTTACAACGTTTTATTAGCGTTATTCACGCGCCATCATGTTAGTACAGCTAAATGAAACGATAATTTCATAAAAAAAATCATGAAAATACTGAAACATAAAACCAGCAGTGAAAACTGAATTGATATCACCTGACTAATGGAGGTTAATGTACGCGCGAACGGTGAAAAAAGAACGCTGGCCTTGAACTTGGGCACAGCGATTTATCACATATTGGTACGAAGGGGGCGCGACGGGGGAACAATCCGCCAGTATTACTGTGCCTGCATGCTATTGGTTCCCGCGCTTTCTTCGCTCCAAAAATACAGTCGCATACACAGCTTACTTTGCGACTCGCGACGATGTTTTAAAAAGGAAGGAAAGAAAAATTATTTATATCTATTGTTTTATGACTAAACTAGTGAACGAAAAGGTAAATATGATAGGAGACGGTGAATGGGGAAAATTGTGCAGTAAATTTAAAAGTGTTAAGGAAGAATACCGAAAAAATTACCATGTGATCGACCTGATGACGGAAACTCAAGCGAAGATGAAAGTGATGATGAAGTAGCATCCAGTAACCCCAACACACCTTCAACATCTGGCTTCCATGTGACCCAAGACGACATAATGGACGGCGTGCCACCCTTACCTTAAGTTTTCTTGTTACAAACTACTTTATATTTTACGATATAAATAACAAATAATGCTCAAGTAAACATTATCCATTTTTAATTCCAAGTAAGGCACCTATTATGATTCTACAATAAAACAATTAATTACTTACTATTATATTATAAAACAATATCCCAATACCATGTAGTACTTTAGAACGCGACTGTAACCTCCCTCCACTCGACCTGCTAGCTCGGTGCGAAATAATGTAACCCGCCCGGCTCGTGTCGCATCACGCTGTGACGCAGTAGGTTTCAGTTTAATTGTAGTTTTTGAAACAGTTCCGTGTTGATTGTGTTACTTGTTGTTACGTTTTATGTTTTAATAATGCTTAACGCGTACGTTTATAGTGATTGTGAATACGACAACATGTTATGTATCCGAACCCAGGTACACGAAGTATCGCTAAATAAATTGTTAAGACGTCGGGATGGAACAAGTGTGTCATACTGTGCAGTGCACAAAGTGTTGAAGCGTAACCGAATGCGCCCATACAAATTGCACAAAGTGCAAGCTTTAGTTCCCGGCGATCACGACCGCCGACGAGTTTTCTGCCGTTGGTTATTATACCAGCAACAACGTGTGGCTGGTTCCATTGAGCACATTATCTAAACGGATGAGTCGACATTTACCAGAAACGGCCTGTGGAACCGAAGAAATACACACGTGTATTCAGAGGTTAGCCCGCACGCTGTTCGACAAACCAGGCACCAAACCCGATGGTCGGTTGACGTATGGGCAGGTTTATTTAAGGATCGCATACTGAGACCAGTGTTTCTGCCACAGCGACTGAACGGACAGCGATACCTAAACTTTATAAATGAACAGTTGACAGACATTTTAGACGACCTATTGTTGGCTGAATATCGCCGCACATGGTTCCAGTATAATGGTGCCCCTCCACATGTGAAGTTCGTCCGAGAGCGCCTCAATGAGCTATTTGATGATCGCTGGATTTGGCGGACTAGGACCACACGCTTGGCCACCTCGCGCACCAGATCTGACCCCGTTAGACTTCTTTCTGTGGGGTATGTGAAAGAAAGGGTTTTTAATCGTGAGTCTGATAGTACTGATGAAACTACAAAAGGATCGTGGATGTTTTCGACAAACTACGTACGGACTGTGTCGAAGATCACACGATGATGCCCCGCCTCCATGAGGAGACGCAACACCGAGCCCAAATCTGCCTTGAAATGAATGGAGCACAATTTGAGCCGCATCTCATAAGACCACGAAGGATTTAGAGCGGTAAGCTGTTTCATAACTAATTTTTTTTAAATAACTTAGTACTGAACTAATCTGAATACATACATAACTGAATACATGAGAATAATAAACATACCTACACGATGAATAAAAACGCATGACTCTAACCTTGGTTACATTTCATTTATGTATTTTGTTATTAGCGGGAAATCGAACCAGTTATTTGGGTTATTTAACCTGTAAATTCGGATTAAAATGGCTACGTGGAGACAAGTACAGTGGCAAAATAGTATGTTAAGTAGATAAGTTAGGTATTTAGACAAGTGTTGTAAATTATTAGGTATTGTGGTATAGCCCGCTAGTTACGGACCGCGCGAATTTGCGTTCGCGCGTACATTGACCTTTAATCAGCTGATATGAATTCAGTTATTCCACTGCTGGTTTTAGGTTTCAGTATTATCATGATTTTTTTTATGAAATTATCGTTTCATTTAGCTGTACTTACATGATGGCGCGTGAATAAATGTAATAAAACGTTGTAAAAATATGTTTTTGTTTTCATCAGGATCAAATTTATTTGTGACCCATGATCAAAGGTATACTTGGTGCTGTCGCCTGTCTAAGTTTTCGAGAGCGTTCCAAAAATACCCTGTATATTCATATTATATTCATATTCATATATATATGTATATATATATGAATATGAAAGTTGTGTCTAAGAAATAAAGCAAATATGTGCAGTCTCAAATTTGTAAAAGCAATATATTGATAGAAATGGAACATGAAAATATTTAATACTAGAGCCCAATGACTTCGTCAATCTTACTTAGCGGTACCATGTAGCGACATCTATGGAAATGTATTAAATAAAGAACGATGTATTTAGCGCGTCAAATTTTCATATCGATATACATCGCAACCGCTTCCGTAGATAGATAATAGATGGCGCTAGAGTAGTCAAGTGAGCTCGGCCACGGTCCTTATTGCTTTGTAAGAGAGATAGTGGCGTGTAGACTGTTTCACCATAAACCGAAACCGCGGTAAACGTGGACTCGATAACCGATATGCCCTTGATCTGATCATCTTAGTGCCGGTGGTGAGCGGAATTGTTGTAGTATTACGACTTGCCCATGGACATCGCAGGCCTCTGCGGATTGTGGGTGGTATCTTAGCGTATAGCAACGTAGCAACGTAGCAACGTCGACTATCTTTAGGATTAGGGAGAAAGTGTATGGTAGTACTTTTAAGAGCAACAAGCTTACTAAACTCCACGTTTTGGTTCAAGAGTCTATTATACATGGATATTTGATTATTGGCGTCTTAGTAATGTGCTATTTGCTATTGCGCTATTTTTAATTAACAACATTAACAATTTGTTGCGAAAGTCGATAGGAATCTTGTGGGTATGTTGAGAAGTGGCGCCATTCTTATGATTCGAATGATTGTAGGCAACTTGTTGGTGGGTGAGACAAACATGATCAAATAATGCATATACTCAACGTCAGTGACACAAAACTTTTCTGATGGTGAATTATTACTGATATTTCATTACTGCCTATTGGCTATAACTGCCACTGTATTGGTTGGTGGAGCATATGTGTCGATCTCGGCCTGCATCTGATCTTGATGCTGCAGCTATATTAGTAGTATATTTGTAGCAAGAATGGGTCGGCTTGACTAGGGAAGGACCACGCTCTCACAGAATATCAGCGTAAAATAGCAGCATAACACTGCAGTGTTTCGTATGGTAAGTGTAGGGAACAGCAGGTTCTGCACGACAACATGCTTCGGGTCCCACGCCTACGTCACAGTGACCAAGTGAAGCTGGCCACAGTAAAGCGTGTGCCTGCTATACTATCATATATCAGAGGTGTAACAGAAGATTAGCTTCATCTTGAAACGAGCTTCTATTAGAATATTCTTCAAGCCGCCGAAGAATATGAGTTAGTTCCTACCATCCGTCAAGTGCAATATTCCTTTACAAGATGCAGGAGTGTACAAGCTTGATTGTGAATGTGGTCTCTCATATATAGGGCAAAAAAAACGATCAATAAAAACCCGCCTAAAAGAACACATCGCTGACGTGAAGCACCAACGTTTCGGGAAGTCTGCAGTTTGTGATCATATCCGAGACGGCCTCTGCCATTACATTAGATTTGATAAACCACAAATTCTCGCGAAAGAACATCGATTCCTGCCAAGGATGATACGTGAGGTTATTGAATTTAAAAAAAAAACCGTCTAATTTCAATAGAGATAAGGCTGGGTACTACCATCTGCTTGGAGTTCTGTAATTAATAAAATTAAAACAAAACCCAAGGCATACCACTGCAACACTTCAAGACACAGTAAGTTCATTCTGTGTAGATCGGACCAAAATTAATAATAAAAAAGCTGAAGGTACTCCGAGTTAACTCTGACATCGGGACGTCAATCACCTTAGTCCCCCGTGACCACGAGTGCTGTGAAACACCCGAAACGTCGGGAATTAATAAAAATAAGATAAATAAGTTAATTAAACGCGAAAAAATCCGTAAAAGTAGTTTTATTCAATGTGTATGTTCGCGTAAATATAAGAAATCATTACGTATATACAAAATTTCAGCTCAATCGGTTCAAGGTATCAGCTTCAAAATTGAGTTGTAAGATTCCACCTGAACAAACATAATTTCATTGCAAGTTAAATAAAAGCTTGTGAAAAAGGATAATGTTTTTGAAAACACACTTCGGAGATATTTCAGTTTCCATGGTTATAGAAAGGAAGCTTATAAGAAATATAGGTACGCAATTCCAGTAAAAATAAACAACATTATTCTTCATGAATGCTGCGACATATTACGGTGCGAATGAATTTTAATTACTCTTTTATAATTACTCGCCATTTGTATGTTTTCTCTCTGAAATATTTTATTTTCATTTCTAATTACTATGAAATTAATATGAATGCGTCGTTACTTTGACACTTTTATACATGTTATCATTTAAATCTATGTTTTCATATGTAATGTTTTATTTCAATCTTAAATTATGCTCGGAATTTATCTGCGTGTTAAGATAGATTTCGTCATTAAAACATCTACAGTAGAACTCTTGTAATTGTAAGCGAAATGTAAGACGTAACGGAAGTCAATGTATGCAGGTGGTTTAGGATCATGTTTTGTGAAATTCCGTTGGGTCTATGATCTGTAGTGGATTTGTAAATAGCTATAATGGTAAAGATATCATTGTTTTAACTTTTCTTCTTATACAAATTCGTGCATGTATGTAATTTTTTTTAATATTACTTTCATAAGTTTAGACCCTGTACAGTTGTGGTAATGACGATATACTTTTTATATTTGAAGCAGCAGATAAACTCGCTGTAATTGAGAGTTGCGAAATTGAATCTGCTATTATAATTGGTGATTTTAATGCGCATTCCGGAGAATAATTTTATAATGAGAAAATATGTCATAATCATTTAAGAAATGTTGATTATCCAGTAGTATTTAGGTATTGTGCGGATATAGCGTGTATAAAAGTAGATCATAGGACAGTAATTGATAGGTTATATAAAAATATTGTTTACATCTTAAGAGAAGCTGCTGAAATTAGCTATGAGATAAGAAAGCGTAGTAAACACAAACTAGTTGTTGGGTGGAATAGGTACCTAAGAGAGGTCCATCAGGAGGCACGATGCAGTTTCCAAATTTGGTTTCTGTATGGTAAAGCCAGTGCGGGTTATGTATATGAGAGAATGCGAGAAGCTAGGAGGCGTTTTAAGTCAAAGCTTAAGTGGTGTCAAGGCAATGAGAACCAAATAAAAATGGATAACTTGGTTATTCACCACAAAGAAAAATATTTTAAGAGCTTTTGGGAACAAACTAAAAAGCTGGAAACTGCATCATGCTTACCTGTGTGTGTCGATGGTAAGAGTGAGACCCATCATATCGCAGAAGTTTTTAGGGAACACTTCAAAGTGGAATCTCCATTGGGATCGGTGCAGCGGGTGTTCGATATCGAGGTCTAGATTCTATCGTGCAATGAATTTGCCAGATTTACTGCGAAAGAAGTCGCAAATGTCATAAATAATATGGCACGTGGTAAATCACCTCGATATGATGTCTTCAGTAATGAGCACCTGCAGTACGCGGGAGTTCATCTGCCTAGGGTATTGACTATGCTCTTTAATGTGTGTATAGGGCATGAATACTTACCTCAGAAAGTTATGAAGATCATAGTGGTACCAGTTCTAACGACAGGAACAATTACAGTTCGATCTCGCTAGCTACCTGTGATAGCGAAAGTATATTAGAAAGTATGTATAGTCAAGTATACTCGCCGATCAGTAAATGCTCTACGTGTTCAGTACAATAATGGCTTTAGGATTCTGATGGGGCTGTCTCGATATTGCAGCGCATCGGTTATGTTTGTTGAGGCTAACACGGACAGCTTTGATACAATAGTGCGGAAGAGAGTGGCCTCCCTGATGCGACGTATGCGAGACAGTGCCAATGGACTCCTATGTACTGTATTAGGAAGGCTTGGTTTTCCGGTTGTGCGGCACTGGAACACTGTGCATATGGGGTCCAGAGCTGTTATGTTTAATATAAAATAAGTATTGTTGTTTTTTAGTTGTATTTTTACTAACATTAATTCTAAATTTATATTTTTTAATACTAACAAAGTATGGAGCTTGTATCTGAATAAAATTATTATTATTATTATTATAAACTGTTGTTTCATAATTGTTGGTGCAAAATAAAGAATAATTCAAATATGTTTGTTTATAGTTTTAAGTGTACACAGTTATAATTTTGTTTGATGATAATTAAAAACTTCGTGAGTAAGCTTGATTATTTTAAAAATCATAAATTCCCATCCATTACAGCATATAAAAGTCTACTGCTGAACACAGACCCCCGAGTTGCCACGCTTGGCAAACAGGCTGGTATCCGCCGGTTTTTTGATTTTGAGTCGTATCAGGAAGATATTTATGTCCATCTCCTGTTTTATTTTTCCTCTATAGCCTCTTGCGACACCTTCGGGATGATAAGTGCGTATTCTTATACCGCCACTGTAGGGTTAATAAATATTTTCAGAAAGTGTGATATTCGCTATCCTGCATTATAGAAACGTATCGTTCTGTCCGTTCTCATAATAATAAAGTAACTTAGATCGATTTTCGGTCACGATGGTCAGTATTAATGGTAACTAGTCGTTGTGCCGGAGAGGATTATAGTACTCAAGTGTATTCAGAAGCACAGGTGCATTCTCTATTCCGTCACTGTCATAGTCTGAAATAAAACACGACTGGAGAGAGATCAGGCGCATATCCAACGGCTTAACGTGCTTTCCGAGGCACGGGGATGAAACACCGTCCACTATCTGACTCCAGACTGCTATCGTGAATGTCTTGGTAGAAACACACAATAACTGGTTTTGAATCAACCTGGTATTCGAACCCGAGAGATGATCAGCAATCGCAGTTACGACCGGTGGACTAACAGGGCACGCAAATAATAACATAGAGATAATCAGTAGTAGTCAAATATAGATATATTTAACATTAAATAAGTAAGCAATAATCGATGATTATTATTATACCGTTTTTCCTTAAGTTTTATACAGCCCAGACATCGTCTTAAGAATGATTGTTCTTTATTTTCAAATATTTCGGTTATGTACTATTCTGCCACCTAAGTTTGCACGCGGAGGATAATAGAGATATAATATTTCTCTATTATAAATCAGAAACTACCACTGAACCCTTATAAGTTTCTCGGTCAAGAAATTGGGCGATTTTATTGATATATACGGGACTCTTCAAGATAACTAGTTTATTTTTCAACAACCTTACACCGGCATTGATATTTATGGAGGCAATATTATGGGACAACATATAACTTACTATGTGGCCGTGTGGTAAAACTTGGTCAGTAGTAAAATACGATAGCTTCAACATATTAAATACTGGCGACCTGCCCCGGCTTCGCCTGGATAGTATCTATTAATGTGGCGTTATTTGGATTTAAGTAACTCAAAAACCATTATTATCTTTCGTTTTCGAAAAAAAAAAACGGCATAGTTTTCGGATGAAATAACCTACATTACAACACCATCATTGATTATCATCATCTTCATAGAAGATCTTCTAAAGTTCATGGCTGAACATAGGCCTCAACCATAGATTGCCATAGAGAGGAGGATATTTGCTAAATCTGCCACGCTTGGCTTCAGGGTTTAAAATCGCAAATCTTTATTCCTAGGTAAATGCTGCTATCGGTTAAATTTCTTTCTGTTGATTCTTACGACACCCCGCACGGTTCTCGAACCTTGTTGGCATTTTTTTTTACAGGAGTGGAAGCAAAAAAGCATGCAGTTCTCCTGATGGTAAGTGGTTACCATCGAATGCTACTGGTTCGCAACATATCATTGATATGCAGAAGGAAGAACGCATATGATAGCATGCAGCCTTGTAGAACACCAGCATTGACAGGCTCGTAATCACCAGCATACGCCGTCTACTACGACCTTGATTCTCCTATATGCAAGGAAACTGGTGATATAATTGCACAATTTCTCGGGAAGCCCATAAGAAGGGAGCTTCAAAAGAAGCACTTTTGTGCTTATGAAAGGCTGATGACTAAGATGCAATGCCTCGTTTTCAGCAAAAAGGGTCTCCGGTTCTCCACACTCACCATTCGAAACAAAGCAACATTTAGCTTATATATGACGCTGATATTCTGGGAGAGTGTATTTGTTCCCCGACTAAGCCGACTCAATCGTGCTCCAACCATATTAATGTAGCTGAAGCATGGCAATACCAAAAGTAAAAGATAGTAGAATATATTTATTTTTAAATTTATTCACAAATTAAGGCTTAAAGAGAAATGTAAATAATGTAATAATGTATCAATCAACAAAGTAGGTAAATTTGTAACTAATTTTCTGCCCGCAATTCCGAAAGGAAAATGATTCTTCAGAATCCAGTTTTCACAGCTATAGAGAGTTCGTAACTACGAAACAGTGAACTCGGGTGGAAGCGAACATTTGTCGTCGCCTTAACATGTTTTACGAACTTGACTTATTGTTTTGCTTAGGCTGCTCTCTCAAAACTTTTTTACTACAAAAAAACCTGTATATTAAGTTGGTCTTTCTGATTTGTTTTTCATTTATTTTTCTTTTTTAGTTATATGGGCTAGAAAAAGCAATAATAAATACAGCAAAACAAAATACACCTTTTGATTTTTTTTTTCTTATAGAATATGGTGACAAACGAACACACACTTTATCTAATGGTAACTAAATATATGCTCGAACTAAATAAATGATGCTCTAACCTACGCTAAAAGACTAAAATGGAAGTGGGCTGGACACGTAGCGAGACTAAAGGACGAGAGATGGACCACCAGAGTAACAACGTGGAAGGGTCCAATCGGCAAACGTCTTAAAGGCAGACCCCACACGAGATGGGCAGACGATTTGATAAAAACAGCTGGTATCTGCTGGCCGCAAATAGCTCAAGATAGAGACACATGGAATTCTTTAGAGGAGGCCTTCACCTTCACTTGAGGAGGGGTTCATGCAAAGAAACTTATATATTACTATCCAGATTTAAACATTTTTTTCTTTTTGCTTTTTCGTGAAACTATAAACTATGTATGTATCTCATTTTTAGCATGAAATAAAAGGATTATTATTATTATTATTTTAACTAAATATAACCCATAGTACCAAAATGCATATGCGTTGTTACTAATTTGGAATTCCAAGTTTCCAGTAAAAAGGGTCCTGGGTTATCTACACTCACCACATTGAAACACAGCAGCATTAAGATGCTATTTTACGTTGGTATTCTCTAACAGCGTGGCCTCCGGTCGAGTCAAACCGTCAAACCGTCAAAACAAAGAGCGTGGTTCTAACCCGGTTGATACGACCATTTTACTTAGAGCCGTGCTAATTTAGAGGCTAAATTTCCAGTTTAATATCTACCGGCGCCAATGAATTTTGTGGTGTTAGCGTTGGTCTATTCACTTCATCCGCCTGACATATTTTAATTGCTTTGTTGTGCAGACTCATATCATCTGTACGTAACAACCAGTCCCTTACAATTGTGCTCCTTATGCCGCACACAATGCGTTCGCGAATCAACTCTTGCTCTAAATTTTTAAATTCACAATTTTTACTGAGTAACTTTAACGCTGTTACATGTTACATCTTAGTAAAATTATATCTTAGTAATATTATACTAGATTGATCTCCGAAATACTATTCAATATTTTTATCAATATTTCGATCTCCTCACGCTAATCTTCTGAATCGAATGTAAAAGTCTCGTAAACATCATATCCATCTGATCCAATCACATTGATTATTCTACAGATTTGTATCCTTCCCTCTTATTTGTGCACCCCCGATGATTTTAAAAAAATATTGAATTGTGCCTTCCACCTCTTCTACATTTATATTCGATTAAGAATCTGTGGCGGGTGATAGCAGCAAGATAAGAAAAAGTGCGAGGTAAATGGATATTATTCCATCTAGCTTCCTTATAGCCGCCAAGGCCGTCTACACTACGTCAGAAGGGGCCGTGATGGAAAAATCTTACACATTTTCTCGCCTAGCCCACATCCACCAAATTCGTACTGTCGGATAAGGAACTGTGTTCCAAAAACTGCGATCACGAATATACCTGCCAAGCATGGCAACTAAGGCAAAATCCCCCCCTATGAAGCAATCTAACGCCATAATAATGGGTATAGCTTATATATAATAGTTACAGCCTATCTCAAATCCACTGCTAAATACAGGCATCTCCTAGATTGTAGGACTCCATCATAGGCAGTTTTTTTGAGTTCTAAATATTGCCATACTTGTCTTATTTGGCAGGTTAGCAAACACTGTTTTATATTATTTTTTAATTAACAGGAAAATGCTGCTACCAATCTCTTGTTTAAGTTTCCTCTCTATTGCGTCTTACAATACTCACGAGGTGATGGTAAGGAAGTGGAATAACGATGTCACTTCACGGTGATATATATTGTTGAAATCACAATATTGGCAATCACAGATTTCGTTGTTGTTATTTGTAAGATGCTGCTGCCTATCTCCTGGTTTGTTTCTTACTGTAACCTCTTGCGATACCGACAAAAATAACCACTACCCCATATAGTCCGATATGGGGTGGTGCATATTTTTACACCGTCACGACACGGTATTTTATACTTTATCATTAGTTAAAGATACAATAACTACAAAAACCTAATAACATAAAATACGAAATCCAAGGCAGATGAGAGCCTTGACTAATGAATGACTAGATATAAAATAATTTCGCTGATAAGGCAACTAATAAAACAAGATACTATGCCACATGCGAAAACGTAAAGAGATAATATAACGTGTCTTTTTTTTTTTTTTTTTTTTTGCGGATGGAAAATCATCAAATGACGCCTTTCGCTCTGGGTGGAGCGGAAGGGAGTGTCAGACTTTTACTGACTAAAAACCATCCGTGTTCCTTCAGTGCCCTTACGTTCCGGAGCCGCGGTATCTCTTTCGAACAGCCCGCAGCCCCGGCAGGCGTCGGCCCTTGCGGGCCCCTTCACGCTGCTGACAGCTCTTTGAGGCGCGCGTGGAACAAAACGCGCCGTCGACACGGCCTGTCGTCGTTAGACGGACGGACGGCGAGCTACCCATTGCTCGCCGTCCACAGGCCCGCGCCTACGGTGGCCGGGGGCCACGACGTAGCCCCCGACGCCCGGGGCGTCTCCCGCGGCGGCCGGGAAGGAAAGCTGTTGCTCTTTCCTTCTCCCGCTCCGCCACCTCCTTCGCAATATAACGTGTCTACATTGAAGTAACAAACAGAGGATATAACGAAAGCTTATACGTGCGTATCTAATTTCCCCAAGGAACTTTGAGCAAACGACAATATATTAACATGACAAGCATAAGTCAAATTTTAAGACTGAAAGGACGTATAGGGATAAGGAAAATAAATTGACACCAAAATAGATTTTTAGTTGGAAAGACTCCTTTTCTGTCCAGAAGTACATCTGGGTAGTACTACATACTACGACGACGATGGTTTTAGGAAGGAGTAGATAGTTAGGTTAGGTATTCTAGGTTCCCCATTGAACGGGTTCGCGCATTGCTGTGGCGGAGGGCTTAGTAAATGCAGCGTAAACAAACACAAGCATAAAAATGCTACCTAAAATAATATGTTGAGGAAAAAAGAATCCAATTTGGCAGGACTGAGGTAAAGAGCCGGCCTGAGGTGGCCATTCGAAGTGGGACCGCGGTGGAAGGCACGCTATGTGATCTGTTGCGCTTTACCTGATAAGGAAAAGGGGGAGCAGTAGTCGTCATCTGAAAAGGGGTCGCTATGAAGTTGCCGGTGCTGTGGGGATCGCAGATGTGTTCGTAAGCATTCTCGTGGGGCTGCTAATATGCGGCGAATGTGGAACACCATGGGATTAAGTCGGTGCGCATTCGACATTACTTGTCATAGCCCGCCTTACAGAAGTCCCATTAAAAATTGTAGTCTTAATTATGTAATAAAAATAATTAGATGTCACATAATAAAGGTATGATATTAGAAGTATTTACAAAAAATATGTAGCTACGGCTAAGTCTTGGATTCGAGTCTGCATCCCACTCTTTATCGTGTGCGCATATTGATGGTAGTGAGATGTAATAGAAGAGGGTATAATTACTCAGTATAGTTGGCCGGTGTAGATGGTAGACTGACACAAGTGAAAGGGTCAGCAGTCCCATTATATATTCAGAAGGTATATACGGCTAAACCAGTTCAGTCACTGGTTTAGCCCAGCCGCCTAGATGGTATGGCGGCCAGCGTCAGCACTTTATTACATCCTGACAAGGGCCCGAAGTAGTAAGAGTCTAGCAGTAGAATCCTGTAAATTATGCATTAATGCTTAATCAAGGATAAAGGGTATTGTCCATTCTTGGCTTAACGTGGACAAGTTGTTCTGTAATAAGTATTTTTACGAAAAAATATAATTAAATCTAAAATGAATATATTTTTAATTGTCGTCGTAGGAAAGTAAATGTAAAAAGAAGTCTTTTAATAAGTATTTAAGGCGATTGAGCTAATAATACGTCGCCATTTTTGGTTGGCGGCAGATTCTGAGTTGCTACAGTAATAATAATTGTGATTACCGTCTTCATAATCGATTATTTAAATAATCGATTTCTAAATCTGAAGTAAAAAAAATGCATTTTCTTCAAAATGTGGAATCAAGTGACTTTGAGGAGGTTTTATTATATTTATTTTCCTTTAATTACATAAAATACAAACAAAACACTCATCGTTTTTGGCCTTTAAATCATTTTACATCCGATTATAATATTAGTTCGGTTGTTGTCAAATCGATTTTTTTTATTACCTGGCAGCCCCGATTGTCAATAGTGACATTTATGCAGTGAAAAAAAACATTCACTTTGACTCCGTGTTTTGTGAATGTTCTTTCGGTTACTTTTGCGTAGTATTTTGTTTTTGTTGTAATGGACTCCGATATCGCTCCAATTGAAGACCCGGCTTTACCCTTGGACTCTGAATCTGCTCACGACGATGACCCTGGCGCTATTTTGTTAAACGTTGAAACGGCTTTAAATGACAACCTTGGTATGAACACTGATGCTCCTGCGTACAATCTTATTGCCCCTAGTAGAAATGAGGAATCAATGCGATGCGTCAATTGCGGCATTGATATTATGCATCGCAGGAAACGCTCTCTGGAACCCGTTGAAATACTATCAGTAATTCGACAATGGACTACTCCACAAGTGGTAAGCTAATGTTCTATTTAAAATTATTAAAATAATCTTTTCTATTATCCATACAAACTGAATAAAAATAAATATTCATGTTTTATTTGCAGGTTACAGCCCAGAGCTTCAACAAATCAGCGGTTCGAGAAAGTGAACAAAGCACAAGTAGTGGTCATCAACGACAATTATATTATGTAAATTGTGGATGTTCAATACTACATAGTAGATATTGGTAGATATCATGTTCTGCATACAAATTCCGAAAGAGAAACACACATAAGAAATGTAATTAGCGAGTGGATATCACCACGGCAGGTACAGTGGTAGAGCCACGCGGCAGCTTTTGCTGTCACACGGATGGGCCGGCTCGTACCGGGGTGGTACCACGACCTCACAGAATACCAGCGTGAAGTAGAGGTTTAGCTCTGCGTTTCGCTTGGTGAGTGCAGGTGGCCGGAGGCCCTTTTTACTGGAAATGTGGCATTCCATCTTAGTCCTCACGGGTGACAACGCATCTTCATTTTGATTCGCAAACGAGGATAGATGTAGATGTCTATGGACCGCAGCAACCACTTACCATCTTACGAGCACACAGTGGACTGTGTGCTCGTTTGTCACCCTTATCCTATAAAAAAGAAACAGTCACATATGGGACTATAACTGGGCTGAAGTTTTATCAAACATTTCTCATCCTAACCAATTAATTTATGATTCGGAATAAATATCATAAAAACAAAAAAAATTTGTTTTATTTTTCCATTTAAACAACCTCAGGATGTGTTACTACTGCCTTAAAAGAAAGAGAATATCATACTAATAGAGGCAAATATTTTATTTTGGAAAAGAGATACTCATAATTGTAAATTTTTTCAGCGACAAGTTTTAGCATAAGACATGCTAAATATGAACCACTTTTAAACTCTCCTGCAACTTTATTGCTATAATTCGTTTCTTTGAGGTATATACTATTAAAAACCGCAGTCATCAAATATTATAGGCGATGTTCACGTTGAGCCAAATTACCCTAACAAACTGAGCAATGCCTTTTAGGTGTATAGAATGACAGGAGCCACTTAAGGTAATGCAATAGATTTATGGTATTTTCTAGATGATCTTATAGCTTCAGATAAATACTGGTCACGAGCAAATGATTTTAATGATAATTATTGTTGTTTGGCTTCAATTAATTTCAATTATTTCTTATGAATGGATGATTGAATGATGAATTCGTCACATATAACACAACATGCAAAGACATTAAAAGTGTAAACAAAGCAGAAAAAAATGTTTTAAGTATTTTTATAACAAGAATAAATAACTTAAAAAAATATAAATTTATGGTTAGCAGCTTGTATCTTGCTTTAAATTTGAGCTTTAGTTTTTTTATGATTTTCATATATATTAAAAAAAACATCGCTAATAGTTTTTACCGTGAAAAAGTGAAAAACATCAAGTTACCCGGATACTGATCCTTTTTACATATGTTACACCCGTTTTTGACAAGTGCCAGAATCTGGCTACTTGCTAGTTAAGGGGTGGTCAAATATGATCTGAACATTGGCACTTCAGCTTACTGAGCCGCCTTTGTAACAAGTTCTTTTACGCAGAAAAACTCCGAGCATAGCTTTTTTTAAAATTTCGTTTTCCACTTTGACCTTACGTCATATTTGTATTGATCTATACAAATAAATAATATTGAAGTGTCTGTTTATAATGTCAAAATAACCACTTAAAATATATACAGTACTAACAAAAAAAAACTATTTTAAAAAAAATTGTCTGTCTGTCTTTTTATTTCTGACTAATCTCCGAAATGGCTGAACCTATTTTGACGAAGTTTTCACTGGCAAAAGAATTAGGGTTACACGCGAAAAAAATTAAAAGCCACGAAATTGCGAAAATGAGATGCAAATAGGGAAGTAATAAATAATAAATTATGTAAAATAATTCTATGCGAACGATGTGACGAACATAGTTAGTATATAAATAAAATTGATAAAAGCTGATTTTATGTACTACTTTTCCTTATATTTTTCTTTTCTTTTCTTTACAAAAACTATTAGCTAATACCCGATACTTTGCTGACGCAGGAAAAGTAATTGTGGAAATATCGTTTTAAATTTGGAAGAGTCATATTGCTTAATTGGATAATACATTATAGAAATTGAGCAAAATATTACTTACAAATAAATTTGTCAGTACTATACACGCGCCACCTACTGTAACTAATTGTACTATGCCTATAACCTTCGCGGAAGTGCAAGCAATAAGTTTTTTTTTATATATAGAATAAGGGTGACAAACGAGCACACAGTCCACCTGATGGTAAGTGGTTGCTGCGGCCCATAGACATCTACATCAATCCTCGTTTGCGAATCAAAATGCAGATGCGTTGTCACCCGTGAGGACTAAGATGGAATGCCTCTGTTCCAGTAAAAAAAGGGCCTCCGGCCACCTGCACTCACCAAGCGAAACGCAGAGGTAAACCTCTACTTCATGCTGGTATTCTGTGAGGTCGTGGTACCACCCCGGTTCGAGCCGGCCCATCCGTGCGACAGCAAATGCCGCCACTTGGCTCTACCATTGTTGAAAAAGTTGACAAAGTTCTAGCGCAATCTGATGAATGGTATGGAATACGACAAATAATATTAATATTTGTATATTAAATTGGTGTATTCTTTATGCAAATGAATATATTAACCTATAAGAAGCCCTTAAATATTTCGTAGGATTCTTAGACTACGTTTTAATTTTTTTAAATCCCCAAGAAAAGAAAAGGGTCTCAAATTTTTATCCCAACACCGATACACATTTTTTTTTATTGCGCACGTTTACTCTCTTATCTTATCGCTTATTTCTTTCATTACGTTTTGTTGAAACTGGACGCCGTAAGAATATCCCCTGAATAAAAGCAACATGTTAAAGTTACAAACACTTTGTGTAAAACAAAATGCGAAAATAAAATGGAAAACGAATGGATTAAGACCTTCATTATAGTCTGTTCGCAACAGTTTACTAAGTACTATTACGTGTTCAGGATTTTCTTTTCTGTAATAATATAGAAGTTATGTGTGTATATTATATATATATATATATATATATATATATATATATATATATATATATATATAAATTACGTGTCACATTGTTTGTTTGCGTTGAACTCCTAAACTATTGAAAAATCTGATGAGGAAACTAGATGAGGAAGCTCAAGGTCACTTAGCGCGCTATGGAGAGGGCTATGCTCGGAGTTTCTCTGCGTGATAAACTCAGAAATGAGGATATCCGCAGTAGAACCAGAGTGACCGTCATAGCCCAACGGATTAGTAAGCTGAAGTGGCAATAGCCCGGCCAAATAGCTCGAAGAACCAACAACCGATGGAGAAGAAAGGTTCTTGAGTGGCAGCCTCGTACTGGCAGGCGAAGTGTAGGGCGTCCCCCCCACTAGATGGAGTGCCGACGACGCGAAACGCGATATAATTCGTATAAATTAGTTTCATTTAAAGGTTTCATTCACATTTGCCGCATATAATTGCGCACATGTTTTTTTTCTGATATCCAGTATCCATCATTTAATAGAGCCTATCAAAGTCAACTACTGAACATAACCCTTTTGTTCAAAGGTGGGATATTGGTTAATTATTGCATTAATTATGATTAGGAGAAAGTATTTCTAAATACAGAGATGTATAATGTATATAATACATAACTATAACTCTAAAAATCATAACTTCATATCTCAAGGGCTCGTTCAAATTCATATGGAGGCACTTCAGTATATATCACTAACAACTTTTTAGTTGCATTAATATGTCGTTAGGATTTACGGTCAAAACAACTTTGTAACAAAACAACAACTTGAAGCCAAATTATGTTACCCGCAAAATTAAAAGTTCATTATGGAGCTCGTAGTTTGTCATACAACTGTTACGTAGTGTTTATGCCGTGTAGTGACGGCGTGAGAGAATTCAGGACCCTATCATCCCGTGAGTGTCGTAAGAGGCGACAGTTAGAAATGAAACAGGAAATAGACAGCGGCCTTTTCAAGATAACTTTTTTTATAAAATACGGTTGACAAGCGAGAACACAGTCAATCTGATGGTATATGGATACATCTACATCTATTCTGTATAGAAAACTATTTAATTGCTTAAAACTTGTAATGTGTACATAAATACTGTACCGTATAATGACGGTGTAAGAATATCCAGTAACCTAAATCAGCTCTTTGGTGTCGTAAGGGGTGACGAGGGAAATGAGATATTTTTATAGTATATTTATAATTTTTTTACCAATTATAAACCAGTGCTTGACCACAATCCCACCTGGTAGTAAGTGGTGATGCCTAGATGGTAAATCGCACTGTCTTAGCGTAACAAAAGCCTATTCACTCTTGCCTTGAAGACTCCCAGATTGTTTTCGGACGGATAGATAGACGCCGGCAAATTATTCCACTCCTTTTCTGTACGAATTACAAAAAAACGAAGCAAAGTAATTAAAACAGCGGTTGCCAACCCTCCTACCAAGCAGAGCAACTACGTCAAATATCCCCCTTGCTTGTATTATTTCTTAGTTGCTATGTGGAGGCCTATATTCAGAAATAGACTTTTAATATATTTTGGTGTTGGTATATATACACACAAATTTTATATATTACGTATATATTTATACATATTGATTCCTGTTTCTTTTTATTAAAAGGCAAATTGTAAGCCGTTAAATATCTATATTGACTTGCAACCGTGTTGTGGAATTCTTTTGGGAGGAAAATGTTGACTTGTGAAGGACTACAATGATTATGATGATAGTGACAATAATGATGATATATGATGTTTGTTTTATAATAAATAAATAACTAACGGGTTTGATCTTATCATTAAGTGGCGGTGTCAGAATATCCACTACCCTGTATCATCCCGTGGGTGTCTTAGCAGGCGACACAGGGAAACAAATCAGGAGATGGGCAGCAACGTTGTCTTAGTAACGACTTAAATTAAAAAAAAACTGCGTTTACCAACTCGCTTACCAAACGTGGCAACTACGTTAAATATCCCCACTATGAGGTAATTTTTGGGGTAGACCTATGTTCAAAAGTGGACTTTAATAAAATATAGCGGTAACGTTAAAGGTAACGGATGATATCTACTAGCATCAATGAAATTTTGTTTGTGTGTGAGTTCTAATTTACTACGTACGGCAAAGGAAACATCGTAAGGAAATATACATATCTTACAAAAATGAGGTTTTTAGTAGGTTGGCAGAAGGATTATTGCTTGTAATACTCTTAGAAAAGAGATAAAAAACTCCCAGTAATGGGCTTCAGAAAATAGTGAAAATTATCCATTCATGATACAACCACAATATAAGTACTACAGCAGTATGTTAAATCACGATCTATCACGTACACGTTGTGTACAGAAAATATTTTTTTATTCAAGCAAAGTTATTCAAGCTTTGTGGGAAATGGTACTTATGAAAAATAATATGCATTAAGACGTTGCTTTAGATGCTTCAAAAGGAAAATAACACTTAACTAAGGTAGTGTTTGTTTATAATTTGAAATTCAGATTTGTCAGCGATAGAAATGTACGACTCCGTAAATGCGCAAATATATACACGTAAATGAACATAATTGTAATATTTCACGTATATAGTCTGTATCTTTACCTTTAGTTTTATATATAAAAATAAAAAGGTTGAAAACCTACAACATTTATCAAAAACTACACTCAAGTTAAAGTTAAGCAATTTTTATAGTTTTACAATATTAAAAATTAAAAATTCAAGCAATTAAAAATAATTTATATATTAATTAATATTTAGCTTTTAAAGATATCAAAAATGAAAACGCAGAGAATTATACAATTATACAATTTACACAAATTATACAATTTACATTATTATTAACGACAAAGTAGTACGGTTCTAAATAATATTACATTAATTATGATATTACGAAGAGGCACACGGAAATGATCAGGAATAGAATATTTCGGATTGATTACAAAAAAAACCTTTTTTAGTATTTGAATACTGGCATCTTAAAATCTAAATGACATCAAACAATTAAAAAAAACTTTAAAAACAAAAACTATGTTGGTTTAAATTTGACACGTCGTTAACAGAAATGGAGCTCACGCGTGAACATTTCCGTGCCATAATTTATCACAATTTTCGTCGCGGCTTATCTCAAAATAAATGTCTCAGCGAACTTCTTTCGATTTCTGATGTTGAAGGACCGAGTAAAACGACAATATACCGCTAGTATGCCGAGTTTTGACACGATCGTTGTCGCTCAGCACTGTTTCTTCTGCGGATCTACCAAGAACAGCGGTCCACGCCTGGAAACATCGCAGCTGTGTGAATTATTATATAGATGACCGTCATGTGATAAACGAGCAGACTCGGGCTATTATTAATATCGGAATGACTGCAATTCACTCGATATAACATAATGAGCTACACACAGCTCATAGTTAGTTATAGTAAGCTAGTTTTCCGCTGAGTTCCCCACAATTTGTCCGAAGAGTAAAAGGCGGCTCGTGTAGATTAGTGCCGGAATACTCTGCAACGCTTCAACGGAGGGAAGTCAAATGCCGTTTATAATAGGTAGTAGTTCGTCTCAGGTGACGAATTATGGATTTATTTATACGAACCTGAAAGAAAACATCAGTCAGCAGTTTGAGTCTTCGCAAACAAGGTTAAACCAACGAAAGTGGTTCGCTCCCGCAGCAAATCAAAGAAAATAGTCGCTACGTTTGTTTCGAAAAAGGGGCACGTTGCTACATTTCATTTATTGGAACGCAGAACGGTTACCGCTGAGTGGTATATCATGGTTTGTTTGCCAGAAATGATATCCGAACTTCCAAAAAAGTAACCCGTAACGTCGCATCATCTTACATGTGTTCACCATGAGACATTAATCAGGAAGCTACAGTACTATGGTGTCAAGAACACAGCGCTTAAACTTATTATTTCATATTTAAGTAATAGAAAGCAGAAGGTTATTATCAATGGTAAAAGTTCTTCCGGGTCACCTGTACTAATGGGGTGTTCCTCAGGGCTCGATTCTCGGCCCATTCCTGTTTCTGGTATATACTAATGACTTACCTCACCTTGTAGGGGATAGTGATGATATAGTATTATTTGCTGATGATACTTCCTTGATTTTTAAATTTAAACGTTAATCATTTAAATGAGACGAAGTGAATAATGATATAACAAAATTAGTGCATTAGTTTAACGTTAATAATCTGCATTTAAACGTAAATAAAACTAATTGTGTTAAATATACAACACGAATGTTAAAAATCTGAATACCAATGTGTTTTTAGATGGGGAGGAATTGAGCCCTGTTGTATCCACTGTTTTTCTTGGCATCACTCTTGACGCAAAGCTTCAGTGGGGCCCCCATATATCCAAATTAGCAAGCAGACTAAGTTCTGCAGCCTATGCTGTAAAAAAGATTAGAGGTCTCACTAGTGTCGAGACAGCTAGATTAGTTTATTTCAGTTATTTCCATAGCATAATGTCTTATGGGATTTTGCTATGGGGAAATGCGGCTGATTCAGAAACTATTTTTGTTTTACAAAAGAGGGCCATTAGAGCTATTTACAATCTAAACCGAGAGAGTCTCTTAGAGATAAATTTAAGAAATTAATATATTAACTTTGCCTCTCAGTATATTTACGAAAATTTAATGTAGTTTCACAAAAAAAAATAGTTTTAGTAAAAAAAGTGATATACTTTCTGTAAACACTAGGAACAAACACAAGCTAGTGTTGCCAGTTTCTCGACTCCACAGAGTCAGTAATTCATTCTTGGGGCAATGTATAGGCTATTACAACAAGGTCCCGGAAAGTGTACAGGCTCTCTCTATTACCAAGTTTAAATATTTTGTTAAGTTGAAACTGTATAAAAAGGGTTAGTATTAATGAATACTTGGTTGATAATAACCCCTGGCAATGAGGTGGTCGCTTCCAAGCTGTTTCTAAAATAAATTTTGTACCAACCATTAATGTAAAATATTGGTAAATCCAATTGGGCATACCTTAAGCGCATTAAAAAAATTACGTATAACATGATTATACGGAATTTTTAAAGTAGTTTAAATACATTTCGACAGCACTATCGGCTTCAACATTCTCGAAAACCATGAAAATGACACCCGTGATGGAAAAATTGATACCTATTGCAGCCGCCATCTTGGATTTACATTTCGACAGCACTATCGGCTTCAACTCTCTCGAAAACAATGAAAATGACACCCAAGATGAAAAAATTGGCACCCACTTCAGCCGCCATCTTGGATTTACATTTCGACAACCCCTATCGGCTTCAACTCTCTTGAAAACTATGAAAATGACACCCATGATGAAAAAATTGATACCTATTGCAGCCGCCATCTTGGATTTACATTTCGACAGCACTATCGGCTTCAACTCTCTCGAAAACCATGAAAATTACACCCAAGATGAAAAAATTGGTACCTACTTCAGCCGCCATCTTGGATTTACATTTCGACAGCACTATCGGCTTCAACACTCTCGAAAACCATGAAAATGACACCCAAGATGAAAAAATTGGTACCTACTTCAGCTGCCATCTTGGATTTACATTTCGACAGCACTATCGGCTTCAACATCCTTGAAACTCATGAAAATGACACCCATAATGAAAAAATTAATACCCATTGCAGCCGCCACCTTAGATTTACATTTCGACAACCCTATCGGCTTCAATTCTCTCGAAAACCATGAAAATGACACCCATGATGAAAAAATTGATACCTATTGCAGGCCGCCATCTTGGATTTACATTTAGACAGCACTATCGGCTTCAACTCTATCGAAACCATGAAAATGACACCCAAGATGAAAAAATTTATATCTATTGCAGCCGCCATCTTGGATTTACATTTCGACAGCACTATCGGCTTCAACACCCTCGAAAACCATGAAAATGACACCCATGATGAAAAAATTGATACCTGTTGCAGCCGCCATCTTGGATTTACATTTCGACAGCACTATCGGCTTCAACACCCTCGAAAACCATGAAAATGACACCCAAGATGAAAAAATTGATATTTTGCAGCCGCCATCTTGGATTTACATTTCGACAACACTATCGGCTTCACCACCCTCGGAAACCATGAAAATGACACCCATGATGAAAAAATTGGTACCTAATTCAGCCGCCATCTTGTATTTACATTTCGACAGCACTATCAGCTTCAACACCCTCTAAAACCATGAAAATGTAACCCATGATGAAAAAATTTATACCTATTGCAGCCACCACCTTGGATTTACATTTCGACAGCACTATCGGCTTCAGCACCCTCGAAAACCATAAAAATGACACCCATGATGAAAAATTTGATACCTATTGCGGCCGCCATCTTGGATTTACATTTCGACAACCTATCGGTTTCAACACCCTCGAAAACCATGAAAATGTCACCCATGACAAAAAAAATTATACTACTTGCTTTTAGTACGTACTACTATTATTTATTCTGTGCTTTTAAATATTGTAATAAAAAAAATGTCTTATTATTATTATAATTAAGTATTTAAGAAATTTGGTTATTCGAATATTGTGTATTTGTACAGCGATCTTTTTGAGCCGCTGCAAACAACCGAAACAATGTCCACTCACGAAGGCGACTGAAGCCAAACCACAGAAAAAAAAACAAAAAACCAGCACAAACTATATAGAAACACTACCAAACCAGTGGCATACAGTCCATACTATAATTTTTCTTAGAGGTATTATTATGTCATGACAGTTTGTCCATGTTTGCAGTAGATGTCGCTTTTTTAAATTTAGCCATGCTTGGCCAATTAAGAATCAAACAAATTAATGAATAGTTTTAAAATACAATCGAACCTTGCTAACTTACTATTTTGTTACAAAACAAATTTGTAATTAAATTTTTAGTATAATTTATTTATTTTACATTATTCCCTATATATAATGTACTCTGTGAGCCAAACTAAACTACTCATTACTACTCTGTGGCTGTAGCTTCCCATTTAGAGAAAGAGTTTTGGCGGGAACTCGACCGGCGGCGGCTTGCTGCTCCTGTATTATTGTTTAAATAATGGTTTGAAGTGGACTTTGATATGTAAAAGTAGTGCGATTTTGTGTATTAAGTGTCTGCGCATGTGAACTATTAATGGAAACTGTGAAACAAGTGCTCTGATGGTGATGGAATCTCAAGATAAGCTGTTTGTTTGCATAGGCGCCTTTAGATAACATCGCCAACTGTCAGCTGCCTGCTGGCTCAAGTTACCGTCAAAATCTCCCAAGGCTGCACAATGTGACATATCAACATATTGTGAAGCAGTGAAATATGAAGGAAAATTATACATGAAGACAAGGCTGTATGGCATAATTCCTTTGCCTGCTCTCTCGAGCGAATAATAAAAACAACAACAACAACCATTTAGAGAAATATTTTTGTATACGAGGCTAACAAATCAACGAAAATTTCGCCATTTTGGAGCCGAAAAAAATTAATTATAGCTAAACAAAACAAAACTACACTGCCATTTACATTCAGTGGCTTCCCACATGATAGATGAAGAGATTAAAAAATAGATTGAGTTAAACAATTAATATTTTCAAAAGTTATTGTGTTTACAAGCCACAGGGACATGATAAATCCACACCATAAGCCACTAAAACCCTTTTTTTTTATTTAAAAATAGCAATTAATCGATTTAAAAAAAATATTAATAAGTTCAACAATCATTTATCTTTCTAACAATGTGCTTTTTATATCATTTATATGTATAATATGATTGCTAGATACGATTTTATTCGATAAAATGTTGGAATCTTAATTTTTAGGCGATAGTAGAACATACCTTGCGCTTCCGCTTAAGGTATGCAATATGCTTTTAAAAAAGTCCCGCTGGGTTTTTTGCTGGTTCTTCCCAGGACAGAGGCTTTTTTCGAACCAGTGGTAAAGTAAAAACTGACTTTCAATAAGAATTACACATGTGATCTATATTGAATAAAAAATATTCTATTCTATTTTATTCATCATGATAATGCGAGCTCCCATTCGGCTCGGAAGACAAATGATTTTTTGAAGCAGGTAAACGTTGTGCTGATGAACCATCCTCACCTGTGTACAGTCCTGACCTGAGCCAAAACAATTTCTTTACATTCCCTAGAATAAAAGATAACTTACTTGTATAATATTGATAACATAACTTGTAAAAAAAACCAAGTCTCGCAACTCAGTTCTTCTACCGTAAAAATTTGTGAGATCCATGTCCAATTTATTCAGTCCCTACTTAAGAGTCCTTCTCTCTTAAGTTAATACATAATTAGCTAACCTAACAACATCTTATAGTGACCATATCAATATTAAAAATCTTTTATTTTTCTATTAAATAGATTGACTTGGCCATCGCATGAAAACGCAATCTATCTCTCAGTAATACATATTATATTAAATTAGAATGTTTAGTGCGATTGCCAAGTCAATTTATTTATTTAAAGAGGAAATTCAGCCTTCTAGTTTTATCCACAACGAAGTTATAGGGTTTCGAATATGGCCTGAACTGCTTCGAGAAAAGGATGGTATGGCTGTGCCCCTTTTTTGCTCGACTTGGCGGGGGCACTGCCGTGCCCCCAGATTTATGACGTGGTCAACGGTTTGAATACACCGAAGCAGCTGTGGAAGCGTAAAAATCAGCCATTTTGTCAATATCAACTGCAGACTGGAGTTACAGTTTTAATGATTGGTGTGCACGAATGGAAAAGTGCATTAAGTTGAACGGAGAATACTTCGAAAAACAATAAAACACAATTTAGCTATATCGTGCATGTGGTTTTTCTTAGTCCCGATTATTTCTGTGTGCTCGTAGTTCATTATGTTTGTGACAAATAATTTTTTCGCCTTTAACTTTCGACATTAACGATATTTGCTAATCGCTGTATCTAAGATTCACAGAATCTCTCTCTCTCTATATATATATATATTAACATTCACCAGTACCATTAAAAATATTAATCAAACGATTTCCGATCTTCACCGTCGAAATAGATGACGGTCGACATTTACCGGTGAATCTTAAAATTCACAAATTTCGAACATTCAGAGCAACGTCAAAATTTGAATAAAGTAATATAAAACTAAATAAAATATTTGGGAGAAATCAGGGTAATAAATTGCAATGGATGAATAACTAGATATACGAATTAGTAGCTTAGTTATTTTTTTAAGTTAGAATTATAAACGAGTTACGACTCCTAGGCATTATCAAAGTCACGCCTGTGGATTTTTTTTTATAGGATAAGGGTGACAAACGAGCACACAGTCCACCTGATGGTAAGTGGTTGCTGCGGCCCATAGACATCTACATCTATCCTCTATTACAATTCAAAATGTAGATGCGTTGTCACCCGTGAGGAATAAGATGGAATGCCTCATTTCCAGTAAAAAGGGCCTCCGGCCACCTGCACTCACCAAGCGAAACGCAGAGGTAAACCTCTACTTTACGCTGGTATTCTGTGAGGTCGTGGTACCACCCCGGTTCGAGCCGGCCCATCCGTGCGACAGCAAAAGCTGCCGCGTAGCTCTACCACTGTCTATAATATATACTGATAGATGTAATTATACTGACTTTTGTCCTTCATACGGAGTAGATAGGCTTCAGTTTGGCAGAGGTACGTAGGTCTTACCACCTTAAACTGGCTACTGAGCAATATCGGGACACAATCATCTAGAACTCTGCCTACTGTTAAATTTTTTTAGAGACACATAGGCACCCTGATGAAAGATGGATACTGCAGCTCATAGACACCTGACAATCTATCTTCGGTTAAAAATCATAATGTATATCACCTCTAAGAACTAAGAACGACGTGTTACTAGTAAAAAGGGTACCGGTTCTCTACAGTCTATTTTACGTTGGTATTTGGAGATTGTGGTCCTTCCCCGGTCGAGCTAACCCATACATGCTACAATCATAATAAGTTGCAGTATGACCTACGTATAGTTTTTTTTTGTAGGATAAGGGTAACAAACGAGCACACAGCCCACCTGATGGTGAGTGGTTGCTGCGACCCATAGACATCTACATCTATCCTCTATTCCAAATCAAAATGTAGATGTCTTGTCACCCGTGAGGACTAAGATGGAATGCCTCATTTCCAGTAAAAAGGACCTCCGGCCACCTGCACTCACCAAGCGAAACGCAGAGGTAAACCTATACTTCACGCTGGTATTCTGTGAGGTCGTGGTACTACCCCGGTTCGAGCCAGCCCATCCGTGCGACAGCAAAAGCTGCCGCGTGGCTCTACCACTATTAAAAATGTAGTATCAAAATGTTTCTTTATTTCGTCTTGCTTCAAGAAGCTACATTACTTTGATCACCTTAAATAATTCCTTGGTTTCAAATGAAAATAAAATATGAGAGCGAAAAGTGCTAAAGCGGCTACTGTAATTGAATGAGATGGATCGAGACAAACATCGCGTCTAGATCTAAACAAATATAAATTGTACGTGGAAAGTCAATACATTATTACTTGAAGTATTGATGTTACAAGTACATTCATTTCAACTCGCGAAGCATTTTATTCATATATATGAGTTTCTTTGGTTGTTGTGTTTTGAATATTATAAACTAAAATTTATTTTTGAAATAAAATAGTTATTTTGTTTATTGTGATTTATTATGACTATTCTTCTTCGCACGACTCTGTGGAATTGTTTACCACCGGTGATTTTTCCGGACCGATACGGTTTAGGTACTTTCAAGCAACGAGCCTGTTTTCAAAATGCCTGCAAGGCACCTGCAATTCCTTTGATGTTGCAGTTGTTTAAAGGCGGCGAAAAACACCATTAGGTGAACTGCATGCTTCTATAAAAAAAATTGTGTTTACGGGGTTAGTTTTTTTTTATAATTAGGGTAACAAATGAGCACAGTCCTCCTGATATAATAAGATACAATTTTATTTTATTACGTACCTTACCTAATTCATTTTTAACATCTTTAATTAAAAATTTATTGTGTGAATTTCATTTTACATAAAACAAATTATCCCATTTGTACGTTAACTCTTTGTTGACACATTCGATAGTTTTCTGCATTAAATTTTGCACAGTAAGCTATCCAATTGTTGACGGAACGAGCTCTATTGTGCATGCCGACTACATTAAAATTGCTAACCAGACCATTAAGGCTCATCACACTCGCTCTTTACACAGATCATTTATATTTAATATGACGTTAATGATTGTTGAATGTCGTTAAGTTTTAAAATGTAATATGATGATTATTTTGTTAATTCTCCATGGATTGAAATAATGTTATTAATTTATTTAGTTCTACAATTTTTACTACCGCCTTTGAAAACAGAAGAGGTTTACAAATCGATTGAATTCGATTTTATAACTCTTTTTTTAATAATTGAATATACTTCAGAGGCAGTTCCAAATTAGTTTGGGGAAAATATTCCACTTCTAAGTATGCTGAAATGTTTAATGTAACCTTATAGAAGACAATGGGATTGCGATATTTCCATAGATCTCTCAAAAGGGTAAAAATATAACTTTTAATAAAAAAGTAATAGCCGATTTCAAAAAACAGAAGTGAAAAAAAAAATCATAATTACAATTAAAATTCTACAATTAAAATACTACTCTAGGCCATGTCTAATTTACAGTGTGCAGATTTATCCAACGCCCTAACATTGGTGAATCCCATCTGTCCCCTAGTACACTGAGAATCATGTCGGTTCTCGTCCGCATGCTATTCAGCATGGAGGCACATCTTTTGCGCATTATGGCTTCAAACCCATCAACATGAGCCTCTGCAAACATGTCAGAAGCGCTACAATACCGAGGCAACCCTTAATAATGTCAAATTATTATTTTTTTCTCTTTAGTGATTTGAATTGGGCTTTAACGTTCTATTAAAAGTACTTTTTTGTTTTGTTGTACATGTCATTTTCCTATCTGACACATACGAGTATGTCGCACTTCTTGTGCTGCTTCTTGTCGTCTTCCTATCTTCTATTTTGTCGTTGTCTTATCTGTAAATTCGGCAATGGCCACAGGCGTTATACTTCCGAATAGGTGCAGCTTGAGGAGATTGGTCTGGTCGTGTTTGCAATACATTTATTAGATTTAATATTGCAATATTTTTTGTTGTGCAATGTATTAAAAAATCCTATTAGTTTCAAGAATGAGTACTTGATCCTTGGCGCAGTGGCTTAGCATTGAGTCACGGTGTTATGAAGCACGCGATTGCATCCCACATGGAACAAGTACTTGTATGGCCTACAAATATTTATTCCGATTGAGGATAAGATGTCCACTATCGGAATTATTCGGAATAAATATACGGTGGTACAATATAGCGGTCATGAGCTATAGAAATCTTTTAAGCCAAGAAAAGATAATAAATAAACAAAAGTAAGACGTGAAGTTTAAAAATAATTTCAATATATTACAATTATAAATAAATTCACACAACGTTAGCGCTCGCTGTAAGCTTCACAGTACTCGAGCAACCCGGGTTCGATTCCCGCCGGCACCAATGAAATTGTTAATTGCAATTTTAAGTGCTGATTTATCACGGGGGGGATCCCCCCATGACCATGGGTTGCTGTAAAGCATCCGAAACGTCGGTAATTAAAATAGTAAAATTAAACGCGATAAAATCATTAAAAATAGTTTTATTCAAAAAAAAATATTTTATAGACATGTGAAGTTCGCCAACACGCAATGGAGCAGCGCGGTGGACATTTCCTTGTCCTTAAACCCTCTCAGAAATGAGAGAAGGCCTGTGCCCAGCAGTGGGACGTAAATAGGCTGCAACTTTACTTTACTTTTTCACAAACGAATTAGATCTCTTATTAAGTTACATAACTGCAGTCAGATTCCTTGCTTTTTTATTAAATTTATTCTTCTAAGTAAATCATTGCAAAGGCAGTTTAGGTAAAAATGGTAACACATTATTTATCATTTGCGAGTTATGTAAAGGGTAAGGATCTCTGCCAAATTGTTCTGAGAAAAATTGCTTACCCAATTTCTGCCCTTTAAAAATATGGCCAGGTTATGTCAAGCTAACAGAGATAAATTGCCAACGCTCAACAGGGTATTTTCCTTGAGATGTTATCTCACAAGATCAGGGAAATATGTTTTTAAGTCGGAATTAAATCTACAAATCATTTTTGGTGAAATTTGTGGTTTTATGTTTCAAATTATATTCGATATAGTTAAAAATTAAAAATATTGTACAGCCGAATTCAATATAAGTTACTAAGAATAACTCAAAAATTATTGGTTTGACCTTGAACTAATTCATATGGGACCACACGAGAAGTATCAGCTTTCAAATAAAAAAGAATCTAATTTTTAGGTATTTTATCCTCATGATATTTTGGTAAAGAAAAGAATCATCGAAATCGTTTCATCTAGTAAAAAAGTTGTGAGGTAACACACATAATAAAAAACATACAATCGAACTGAGTACCGTCTCCTTTTTGGAAGTCAGCAGAAAATATAATAATATATTTTACTAGCGGATACGCGTCGCGTGCTCCTACGCAGACAAGGAAATATATTTTGTTGAAAGTAAATTTTGTTTATTTATTAACCTTTTATATAGTATCTAATGCATTATTTTAGTGGTCTTAAATCATCTTCGCATTATTGCCTTTCTAATGAAACCAGTTTGGGGCTCATCGGTTGGATGGTTTCAAAGTCTATAACAGACATAGGTAGAAACTATTTTTTTTGTTTATAAACATAGATAGATTATATCATCTGGTATATAATATTATCTATCTGCTAGCAAATTTCCACTCACCAGCTGTTGGTAGTTGGGACTGAGGTGAAGTCACTTGTTTCACAGTGTCACCATAAATGACAAGTTGCGTTTCAAATAAGGTGTTTCTGTTTCTAGTGGTGGCTCTTTAATGTTTTGCACATTTTAACTCGCTTTTTAACTCCTTTACTTTAGAATATGTTGTGCAGGTATATTTTATAAAGATACATTAACCTATATATTTTTCACTTCCCTCCATGAAATCTCAAATATTTCAGCTGATTCCTAAGCGGCACCGCTCTAATGACAGAAAAAGTTATGGACGCCCATTGATCAGTCTGAGAAAACATTGTTATTCATTTATATTTTTATTACGTATTATGATTTATTCATTTTTCGAGACTTGACAGCTCATTATAGAGTTAAAAATATAAGCTTCTTAGAAATTATAGGAAGCCTACTGAGCCCAAAATTTATTTAAATGTTTAAATGTAAATAAGTGACAGAGCCGGTTGTAACAGGTCAATTAAAATTTGTTAGTCAATTTTAGCATTTTACAATTAATTTATTTTAAAGAAAATGAGGCAATCGAGCATACGGCTCACTAGATGGCAAGTGATCACCGTCGCCAGCCTTCTAGAAAGACGTAGGATCTTTTTTTTTCTTATAGGTCCTTAAGTCGTGTCGGTCAGGAAAATGGCTAACGTCAGGAAATTCCACAGTCTAGTGTTATCGGTGGGACAGGTAGACAGGTAGTAGAAAATGACCAGCTGAGCGATCTCCTCGAAAACTGTAACTGTGTGTAGTGACTGTGGCGGTCACTAATCAGCTAATTACTTGGAGGAGGCCTCTGTCCACCAGTGAACTTTTAGAAGGAGTAGTAATGATAATAATAAATCAGCTGATGCTCCGTAAGGTACTTCATGAGCTGGCAGTTAATAATGAATTCCATTATTTTTGGGAACAAGGCGGTTATAAAATGGCCTGATTGTATTTGGATGAGTCTGAGTGGTCGCCTTTTAGAGTTCGGGTGCACTCAGTCTTCGATGAGCTTGGAACCACGCCTAAAATGTAAGAGTACGCATTAAAACTGAGGCTAAGTCTACAACAAACGTCTTTAGCACAATTAGTGGGATTCTATTAAGCCCACTCGACTTATGGGCGTTTATGGAGAGTAGTACTTTACTGAGCTCTGCAGAAACTAAACGTCCTATATGGAGCATTCAGTCTGCAGGATGGTTGGTGATAAATCCCCTCTGTCTTCAAGAGTGTAGTTGGACGCAAAAAGAGAACCTGACAGATCAGCTTTTATTTGTGGCCTGGGCCAGCGAGATTTCCTGCCAGTGCAAATATAGTAACGACGGCTTACAGAAATTCCCTTGAACAGAATTGAGAAAAGAACAAAATGCACAAGTTCTCAAAAGAACGCGAACTAGTTTCTCACCGATTCAGCTAATGTAATCTGACTTTACCTCAGTGATAATTATTTTCGAGGACCTGGAGACAAAGTTGTTCTTCTTTCTGAGTGTGCTAGTGTTTTGGACGTTGGTGCGTCGGGCCAGACCTGACAACATTCTTGCTTTTACTGATAAGCTATTTTTTTTGGGGCGAACTAACCACACAAAGGGAATCTACCTATCTAAAATCCCTACCACCACAAATAAGGGGATCTACCACATAAGGGGTGGGATCTACAATATATAGGGAATACAGTTGACGGTATGAAGGATCCCATGCCCTGAAATACTACATCAGCAATAGGTGCAGCAACGGCGTTGAAATCATCTAGCGAGAAGCAAATCCATTCTCATGAGTAAGATACAAAAAAACCCGCATCCCTCCTAATCCGCTGACCTATAGTGCCACACACGGCGGCAGCCTAGATAGAGATCGCGTATGGAAAAAAAATGTGATGGAACCGTAGTCTGGATCAGGCAGTGGTTCGAAAAGCTAAAAGTTACGTTGACGGAGACCTGATATCCGTCCGGATGAGAGGCTAGCAGAAACTCCAACAGGTTAGAATAATCTTTCATATCTAGAATCCCCGTCAACGAAGTAATTAGTTGTGTAAAACCATATGCATTATAATTATAAAGACTGATTAGAAAATTTTGTGCACTTAGTGCCAATTCTTGATTATGTTTTGTTTACCCCCGAACACCATGAGCCACCACAGTTCCTGAATGCATAACAATTAACACTAAATAATGAAAGTATTGTTAACAAAAGCACGCTTTCTATATATTTTTCGTTTGGAATTTAATAACTGAAATACCATTTTTGAAATCCAGTTTTCACTTCGATAAAAAGTTAGTAACAACGAGATAGTGAGTGCCGGCGGCAGTCGGTTCTTGTCGTAACCATAACTTGTTTCTAAAAGTTACTTTTTGGCTTCATAGATATTTATATATAGATTGATTTGCGTTTACGGACAATTTATCGTATTCCTATTGGAATTTATTAGCATGTTTGCTATCGAGACCACGCATTATTATTCAATACTGGCTGTGCCCGTGGCGTAGCTCGCCTTTTAAGGTAAGAGATTATTAAACGATTTATATCATTACTATATGAATAAGTGGTAACAAAATAAATCGATATGCTCAAAGTCGTTTATGATAGAGCTTCTTTGTAAATGACGTTAGACGTAGACTTAGCCGGGGCGTAAAGAAAAAAGTGACGGGGACTACAAACGCGGGAAAAAACAACATATAGTTGGTCATGTGCAAAACAATCAGTACTGAGGTTAACTCCTGCAACGCGTAAAGTTTGACCTTGCGCTTTATTTACGATCGTAGCATAACACATGCTGAATGGGAAATACGCTTAAAATAAGGATGTTCGATGATCATCGATGTTAAAAATTAAAACTTCGATGTTCTACCATCAATGTTGACACATGTCAAACATCGAAACATCGACGTCAATGAAACCATAATCGATAATTGGGAACTTTCAAACAATGCGAATCCGCGAAATCAATATCAACTAAATCTTGCATCTGCTCTGAATATTAAAAGTTTTGAATAATTCAGAATTCCTGAACGCATCGTTAACCTAAAAAAATGTCATTATGGTGTTTTAAACTTAATTGTCAAGTGTCACCTGTAATGTCACAATGGTTATTGCTTTCGCTTCATTTTGTAATGTCATTGTCGGTTGTCGCATAACTATTCTACGATAATTGATATTCAAGTTAATTGTTACTTTTCCCTTGCTGTGTATACCCACATAATTTTGAAACAATGTGTAAGTATCTATACATGTACAAAAAGCATCAATAATGGTCAACATCGATGTTTTGAGTAGGCTAAGTATCGAACATCGATGTTGAGCTATCGATGCCAACATCGATGTCATCATCGATGTTTCTGCAACATCGCTCATCCCTATCTTAAAACTGAAAGGAAAGTTATTTGGTACTAGCTGTGCCTCTGTGTATATATGGTTGGTGGAGCAAATGTGTTGATCTCGGCCTGCAACTGATCTCGATGCTGTAGCTATATTAGTCGTATAGTTGCAGCAAGAGGGATCAAGCGCATGTCCGACAGTTTTACGTACTTTCCGAGCCACGGGGATGAAACAACGTCCACTATCTGACTCCAGACTGCTGTCGTAAATGTCTTGGTAGAAACACACAATAACTGGTTTTGAATCAACCCGGTATTCGAACCCGGGAGATGATCAGCAATCGCACTTACGACCGGTGGACTAACAGGGCAGGCAAATAATAATATAGAGATAATCAGTAGTAGTCAAATATAGATATATTTAACATTAATTAGGTAAGCAATACTCGACGATTATTGTTATACCGTTTTTCCTTAAGTTTTATACAGCCCAGACATCGTCTTAAGAATGATTGTTCTTTATTTTGAAAAATGTCGGTTATGTATTATTCTGCCACCTAAATTTGCACGCGGCGGATAATAGAGATATATTTCTCTATTATAAATTAGAAACTACCACTGAACCCTTATAAATTTTTCGATCAAGAAATTGGCCGATTTTCTTGATATATAAGGGACTCTTCAAGGTAAATAGTTTATTCTTCAACAACCTTACACCAGCATAGATATTTATGGAGGCAATATGGGACAACATATAACTTACTATGTGGCCGTGTGGAAAAACTTGGTCAGTAGTAAAATACGATAGCTTCAACATATTAAATACTGGCGACCCGCCCCGGCTTCGCCTGGATAGTATCTATTAATGTGGCGTTATTTGTATTTCAGTGACTCAACGACCATTTTTTTATCTTTCGTATTTGAAAAAAAAATCGAAAGTTTTCGGATGAAATATAGCCTAGATCACCATCACCATCATTATCATTATCATCATCTTCATAAAAGATCTTCAAATGTTCATGGCTGCACATAGGCCTCAACCATAGATTGCCATAGAGAGGAGGATATTTGCTATATCTGCCACGCTTGGCTGGAGGGTTGAAAATCGAAAATTTTTATTCCTAGGTAAATGCTGCTGTTGATTTCCTATTTAATTGCCCTCTGTTGCCTCACTGGTATCGACCCATGCTTGCATTTTGTTCTTTTTTTATAGGAGAGGAAGCAAAAAAGCATGCAGCTCACCTGATAAGGTAAGACCTGGCAAGTGACATTTGTCATTGCCGGCCTTTTAGAAAGGAGTTAGCTCTTTTTTTAAGGTACCTAAGTCGTATCGGTCCGGAAAATTTGCTGTAAGTATACGATTCCACAAAGAGGTTCTACAAGGAAGAAACCTATTAGTAAAATGCACAGTGGTGGTTCGCCAAGCATCCAGACGGTGTGGGTGGTATCGTGAGATTTGTGGCGATATGCGATCGTGAAATCTGGCGGCTGAAATTAATTCAGACAATTCCACAGAGCACTACCCGTGGTAAATGGTGCTAAATAAATAATATTATTATTATCAAATGAGTACCGTCAAGTGGCGTTTAAGAATATCCACTACCCCATAACTTCCCGTGGTTGTCGTAAAAGGCGACAAAGGGAAACTGACAGGAGATGGACAGCAGCATCTTCCTGATAACAACAAAATTACAATAAAAAAACTGCAATTGCCAACCCGCTCGCCAAGCGTGGCAACTATGGAAAATACCCCCCAAAGATGAGAGCAAGAAAAAGATGGCCCCCAGTGTCCGGCGGCCCTACTATTCTTGGCTACGGTGGCGACCATGTTAACGGCGGGGCACATGGTCGGGCTTTCTCTGCGTGATAAACTTAGAAATGAGGATATTCACAGTAGAACCAGAGTAACCGACATAGCCCAACGGATTAGTAAGCTGAAGTGGTAGTGGGCCGGCCATATAGCTCGAAGAACCGACAACCGATGGGGAAGAAAGGTTCTCGAGTGGCAGCCTCGTACCGGTAGGCGAAGTGTAGGGCGACCGCTCACTTGATGGAGTGAAGACCTGGTAAGACATGCAGGAAGTCGATGGATGCAGGTGGATCAGGACCGTGCTTTGTGGCATTCCTTGTGGGAGGCCTATGTTTAGCAGTGGACTTATGAAAGGCTGTTACGATGATATTAAATGTGACACAAAATTCAAAGGGATGCAATAGTCCTTCAGAGCACCAGTGAATCGAGCCGATCAGAAAGAACTTGGTTGTCCACAATACGAGCCGCTATGCGCTTAATGTGAGAAATAGAAGGAGCTGGCATCGAGGTGCCCAGCCCAGAGATGAGGACAATATTCCATGTGAGGCCAAACTTGCACCTTGTGAAGTTGAAAGCGGTGTGCCGGCATGAAAAACTGTCCTGCTGTGCCTTGCCTCTAAAAAGCTAGGCGTGCAGCTTTTTAGATGCCAATTTTATTTTCGCTTTTAAGTCACCGCGAAATTGAACATCATTCAATATGTTGATGCAGAAGATTTTAATGCTAGCTGAGGTAGCAAGAAGAGTACCCCGAAATTGAAGAGATACAACAAATGGGTTCTTTTTAGCGGTAAGCGCGCAAACTTGTATCTTCAGAGGTTTAAACTGGACAAGATTTAGTCGTCCCCAATCCGAGACTTTGTTCAACAACAAATCGAAAAAAATAAAATAAAAATATTGGCACTGGCGGTGTAAAAAGCATCACCCTAGCTTTTGTCCGCATAACAATGAATGCTACTGGTTTGCAACATATCATTGATATGCAAAAGAAAGAACGCATATGATAGCATGTAGCCTTGCGGAACACCAGCAATGATATGCTCGTAATCACCAGCATACGCCGTCTACTACGACCTTGATTCTCCGATATGCAAGGAAACTAATGATATAATTGCACAATTTCTCGGGAAGTCCATAAGAAGGGAGCTTCAAAGGAAGCACTATTGTGGTAATAAAAGGCTGGGGACTAAGATGAAATGCCTCGTTTCCGGCAAAAGGGGTCTCCGGTTCCCCACACTCACCATTCAAAACACAACAACATTTAGCTGATACATCACGCTGGTATTCTAGGAGAGCGTATTTGTTCCCCGACTAAGCCGATTCAATCGTGCTCCAACCAAATATGGTTATATACTAATAATACAATATTAATAATATAGCTGCAGCATGGAACTGCCAAGTGTAAAAGATAGTTGAATATATGTATTTTTAAATTTGTTTACAAATTAAGGCTTTCAGTTGACAAAGTAAGCACATTTGTAACTAATATTTTCTGCCCGCAATTCAGAAAAGGGAATGTCATTTTGAAATCCAGTTTTCACAGCTATAGAGAGTTCGTAATTACGAAAAAGTGAACTCGAGCGGAAGCAAACATTTGTCGTCGCCTTAACATGTTATTCGAACTTGACTTATTGTTTTCCTTAGGCAGCTCCCTTAAGCTTTTATATAACAAAAAAACTTGTATCTTAAGTTGGTATTTCTGATTTTTCTTTTATTTTCTTTTCATTTTTAATTATTTGGGCTAGAAAAGGCAATTTTAAAAATAGTAAAATATATAATTAACTTATTGATATTTTTTTACAGAATATGGTGACAAACGAACACACAGTTCACCTAATGGTAACTAAATATAACCCATAGAACGAAAGTGCACATGCGTTGTCACTTAGTCGTCACGCCACATTTGCAGTAAAAAGGGACCTCGGTTCTTTACACTCACCATATTTTTTTTATAGGATGAGGGTGACAAACGAGCACACAGTCCACCTGATGGTAAGTAGTGTCTGTAATCCATAGACATCTACATCTATACTCATTTGCGAATCAAAACTAACTAACATTCTAACATCACTGTGCCTATATATATTAGAAACATGTACGTTTGTAAAAAGACATCCAAGTTTTTACACCAAAATCATAGACGCGCCCCGACACAACACACCTCGCTATAAGAATAACCTTTTGCAAACAAAATCTAAATTAAAATTACACAGTAAATTGTCAATAAAATAAATTATAATAAATTGCCGGAATACATAAAAGCCGAAACAAATATTAATAAATTCATAATATCTTTAAAAGATAAATTTATTAAAAAAGTTATTATTCATTAATGAATATATTGAGAAAAAAAATTTTTAAGTGTCTGTCCCTCTCCTGTTCATTGCTATGCCTTTCGATGTGCATGTGATTGTTAGAACTTGCATGTTTTGTTTAGTCACTAAGTCACATGTAACGCAATTTGTGAATAAATAAATAAATAAATAAAATGCCAATGCGTTATCAGCCTTGACCAATAAGATGGAATGCCTCTTTTCCAGCAAAAAGGGTCTCCGGTTCTATACACTCACCATACGAAACCCAACAGCATTAAGCTACTGTTTACGCTGGTATACTGTGAGAGCGTGGTCCTTACACGATCAAGCCGACCCCTTCATGCTACAACTATATCAGTAATATAGCAGCAGCATGGCTCTCCCACGTACGAAATAAAATTGTCTTGTTTTAATAATTAGAAAACTTTGAAATAAAACTAATTTTACGGATTTTATCGCGTATATTAACTATTTTTTTTTATATTCCCGACGTTTCGGGTGCTTTCCAGCACCCGTGGTCTGACCCGGGGGACTGAAGTGTTTGACGTCCTGCTGTCATAGTTAGCCCGGCTACCTTCCGGCTATCCCCGGCTATCTTGAAGCGAGCTTCCATTAAAACCTACTTCAAGCCGCTGAAGAAGATTGGTCAATTTTTACCATCCGTCAAGTGTCATATTCCTCTACAAGATGCAGGAGTGTACAAGCTGGATTGTGAATGTGGTCTCTCGTACATAGGACAAACAAAAAGATCTATAAAAACCCGCGTTAAAGAACATATAGCTGACGTGAAGCACCGACGTATCGGGAGGTCTGCAGTTTGTGAACACGTTTAAGATCGTCCCCGCCATTACATTAGATTTGATAGACCACAAATCCTCGCAAAAGAACACCGACTCCTCCTAAAGATGATTCGCGAGGCTATTGAAATTAAAAAAAAACATCCTAATTTCAAAAGAGAAGATGGATGGGTGCTGCCATCTGCTTGGGATCCCATAATTAATAAAATCAAATCCAAACATAAGTAAACCACAGCTAGACTTCAAAGTACTGTAATCTCATTCTGCGTAAATCGAACCAAAAATAATATTAAAAAACTGAAGGTAGCCGGGCTAACTATGACATCAGGACGTCAAACACCTCAGTACCCCCGTGACCACGGGTGCTGGAAAGCACCCGAAATGTCGGGAATATAAGTTAAGTTAATATACGCGATAAAACCCGTTAAATTAGTTTTATTTAAATGTGTAGTGTTCGCATAAATATAAGAAATTAAATAATAAGAAAACTGTTAGTCTTCGATGCGTAAATGAAGTGTCTTTATTTAAGTCATATAGTCAGCTCGCTGTTACGACCTTGACTTTGCTTCAGGGCCAGGAGGGTTACCAGGGAACGCGAAGATTGACTTAAATCGGCGCTGTCTCCTTTCTTACAATAGAAGCTACTTGCTGGCACAGACATTTCACGTTAAATCAACTCTTGTGTTGCATCGACACAGCTCCATCCATTTTTTTTATTAATAGGTGACAAAATAGCAACACCAACGGATTTGTAAATACGGAGAATACTGAATACTGCGGGGTTTTTTACTCCTCCTTCTTTCGAACAGAGACACCTATTTTTGCAACAGTAGTAAATTAAAATGATCGAGTGTCGTGGAACACTCGGTTGGAACGAAGTTCCTTGCGTAGTATATTATTATTGATAAACGTAGGTATTATATTATTGATTAAAAAATACATAAAAATAATTACTAGCGTCTATTAAAATGAAGCGTCATTTAAAATAAAATATACTATGACACAAGGGGTAGTGACGAAAAAATCTTACACTTTTTGTCGCCTAGCTCCCATCCGCCAAACCCGTACCGTTCGATAAAGAACTTCGTTCCAAAAACATGTTGACGTTTTAGAAATGAAATTTTAATTTCTCTCGTACAAAAATAAAGAGTTGTCATTTCTATTATTCCGCCTGCTAGGCATGACAATTATGAAAAATCCCTCTTACAGCGTGAGGCGTTCAAATGAACCAGTGGACATTTATGAGGAGAGAAAGAAAGGCATGGTAGAGACATGCTGCAGCTATATTATGGTTGTATGGGTAGGCTCGACCAAGGTTCGAGCGTTCTCACAGAATACCAGCATAAAATAGCAGTTCAACGTTGCTGTGTTTCTTACGCTGAATGTAGAAAACCGGAGAGCTTTTTACTGGAAACGAGGCATTCTATCTTAGTTCTCAGGGGTGACAAGACATCAAAATTTTGTTTCTTAATTGGGGATACATGTAGAAATGTCTATGAGCATTCTCTTACTATCAGCTGGATGTTTTGTTCATTTGTTACCCTTATTCTATATAAAAATGTAAATAACTTACTTGCTTGAACATTTTAAAGGCGTTATTTAAAGCATTTTGCCTTTGCAGAGATTGTATAGCGTTGCTTGAATTTTTACATGTAGTGGAGAGGATTTGCATCATAAAGCGTGTTTATCCTTTAGTATATCCAACGCTTCAACTATGCGTATAAGCGAAATAAGAAAATATTTGTGTCTTTTACCACGTTTCATTAACTCTATTTGTTTGTTCAGTACAAGTTTTTTAATTGATTTTAAACTAACATCCCGATGAGATATGATATTTCTTGTAGGATCATGCTGCAACAATATTATGATTTTAGCACGAATGGACTCTAAAAGGAAAGGGCCACGCTTTAACAGAACACCATCGTAAAATAGCAACTTAATGCTGTATGTTTCGTATAATTATGGTAGATAACCTGATAACATTTTTTGTGAAAACGAGGCATTCCATTTTATTCTTCGAGGGATAACAACGTATCCGCGTTCTAATTCTTAAATGAATGATTCTTAATTGAGAATAAATGTAGATATCTATGAGCCCCATCATCCACTTTTTTATAGGGTGAGAGTCCAACAAGAGCTTACAGTCCACCTGATGGTAAGTGGTTTCTGTGGTTCATAGACAAGTACGACTATCCTCGATTACGAAACAAAATTCAGATTCGTTGTCACCCCTGAGGACTAAGAGGGAATGCCTCATTTCCAGTAAAAAGGGTTTTCGGTTCTCAACTCTCACCATTCGATATACAACAGCGTTAGGCTGCTTTTATACGTGGTAGAGCCATACTTCAGCTATATTAGCAGTGTAGAATGTGTAATAAATAAATTGTGTAAATTTATATATGCGCTAAATGAGTTGAAATGGTCCAAAAATACAAATACATCCAAAAAAGCCTACAATGCGTAAACGCACGCGTGGTTGTGCTACGGTATACCCTTGTGGGGGAAACTGCACAGACATATTTACGTGTTAGAGCCATGCCGCAGCTATATTAGTAGTACAGTTTTAGCAGGAATGGGTCGGCTCGACCAGGGAAGGACCACGCTCTCACAGAATACCAGCGTAAAATAGCAGCTTAACGCTGCTGTGTTTCGTATGGCGAGTGTAGAGTACCGGACAGGGCCGGCCCTACCATAGGGCGAACGGAGCGGCCGCTCCAGGCGCCAAGTCCCAGGAGGCGCCTTAGTCAATTTTTTTATAATAGCATAGCTACCTACATAATAGAAAAATACAATCTTTTAGCTTATTTAGGTAACAATTTTGCACGCTTCTTAGAAGCTTAGTCTCTGTTCCGTTTCTTTGCTCATGTGCCTGAGTTTATTGATGGAAATTTCCTCGCTTTTCAATATTTTGGTTTCGAACGTGTAGCTAGTCAGTATATATGCGTATGGTCTTATTTGTTGAGACGAGAGCGGCATTCTTCAGCGCTTTTTTGTATTTTTTAAAAACTTAACAAAAAGATGGGAAGTTATTTCAAAACATGTGAAGAGCTTAACTTTAAAGAAGGTGTGTCGAACAAGGTGCGATAGTAGTGGCTTCAGTACGCCGAAGTAAATAGTGCCTTGGAAGAAGAGTATCGTCACAACTGATCCCGCGGCAAGTTTGGAAGCTAAATCACTTGAAGCCAATTTTAAGAAGTTCGAGTTCTTGCTCTCTTTAGTCATTTGGTACGACGTTTCATTCCACGTTAATTGGCAGCACATGCATGCAAGCAGAGCGCATAGATTTATCAGATGCTACAAAACAGATGCACAAAAAATAATATACCTAGAGACGAAGGATTAACAAAGGCTCTCATTGCAGCTAAAGATACAGCTCAAAAACATGAAATAAGCTCGGAGTTTGAAAGAATCCGCGAATCAAAAAAGAAAAAAATGTTCTTATAGCCCAGGAGGAATCGGCGCATGAGTACCAAAACTATTCTACCTCAATTTTTTCATGCGATTCTCTTCAAGTTGTCCTGCTGATGATATAAATGCATGTTGCCATGGGGCAACTCGGTGCCATATTGTTTAAACCGATTTTTTTCAATTCCAAGGAATTGTAATTTTTAAAATGGTCAATTTTTTTCTATTCTTTGATAAAATGCAAATAAAAAGTACCGTGACTTTTTACGATAAACAACACTTCTGGTGTTATGAATTTTTAAAGGTTTGAAAAATCTCAAATTCAGATATATTTGACTCTATATATATAAAGAAAAAAATAGAAATATATTCCGGATCCAGAAATGTTATTCAGAACAAATATTTTCTATCCTATGTTAGACACCGCCATAAAAAATAAGAGACATGCTTTACACGACTTTTTACAATTAATGAGACTTGGCGTTTATAGAATAGAAGAATAGAGAGTTTCCTCTATGATTTGAATTAGACCGATGAAAATTTTAAGAAAGTATGCTCAAAGTTGGAGGAAAAATGAACGCATGCTCTTAATAGCGATATTTCGGGACTGGACCTTCAAGAGAAATGATATATTTGAAAACGTTTTTACATATCGATAAAGGTCACCCGAAAGCAGTCGCATATTAGGTCTTTACCTATGAAATTGCCGTTTTTTATGAAATAAGTTAACGTAAGTATTTTTCTATATTTTTTATTTCTATTAATCAAAGTTATCACACATGCAATCGATGTATGTTTGCTAATACAGTAGCAGTTTATTGATGCCCTTGTCGAAAAAATCAGCTGGACGGGAGGCAACAAATTCTTCAAAGGTATTTTGTACTGCCTCTCGGGTATTGAATTTTATTCCCGCCAAAAAGTTATTTAAATTCTGAAAAAGTAGAAGTCTGTAGGCGCAAGGTCTGGTGAGTACGGCGGATGACGGGGGCTTCCAACCTAGCTCTTGTAACTTCGAGATCATCTGTTGTGCAGTATGAAGTAGCGCGTTGCCGTACAGGAGCAGTGGGGACGAGCGATTCACCAAAGCTGGTTGGAGACGTATGAACTTCTCCATCATTGTGTTCAGTTATTTACAGTACACATCTGCAGTAATGCTCATCCTGCTTGCAGTGCCTGATTTGGAGTTCTGACAGCCCTAGGCTAACTAAGAATATGGCCTGTTCTGTCTGTGCCTGCCCAGCTAAAATATATTTACGAGATTTTTATATTTTACTAGCTTTCCACCCCGTGGTTTCACCCACATTAAATAATATTTTCCTGCACCGGCGCTAGACCAACAAACAGTGACCATCACTTTTCTAGGTGTAAGTTTTTGCTTAGGGCATTATTTAGGTGCTGAATCAGGATCCAAGCAACTTGCTGAGTACTTGCGATTGTCAAACAGAATCTATTTTTCGTCGCATATAACAAGGCGGTTCAAAATTTGTTTTTTATTAACCCATTCAGTGCTTTAAGGACATACAGGTAACCTAATTGCTATTGTTTTAATTTTTCCGACATTCAATGGGTTAATTATATTATTATTAGCAGCGAGTAGGCTAAACCTGAAGAGTTTTTTTAATAAGCACTGTTACATTAATTAGTAAACATATAACATAACGTATAAGTACCAGTTCTAAAGTTGATTATGCTTATTGATCTCATTAATTAATGTTGACTTAATTTTGTTTTATTGTCTGTTGTTGTTATGATTTATTTAAATAAATGTACCTTAATTCCTTTTTAATTTTGTTTTTTCATTCTACATCAACGGTACCTATATATACCGTAAGGAGTGCAGTGCCTAAAATACCACGAGCATGGCTGTTTTCAATTAACAAATTAGACATAGACTTAAGATTTTGTTGAGATCTTCCCAGTTGCATGCTTGCATGTACACATACAACTGGTATATATTAGGGGCAAGTAAGGGGGGCGCCATAATTGGATCTCGCTCCATCCTAAAACTTGCCTCAGGCCGGCACTGGTACCGGAGACCCTTTTTACTGGAAATGAGGCATTCCATCTTAGTCCTCACGGGTGACAACGCATCTGCATTTTGTTTTGTAATAGAGAATAGATGTAGATGTCTATGAGCCGCAACAACCACTTACCATCAGATGGACTGCGCGCTCGTTTGTCCCCCTTATCCTATAAAAAAATTACGCTGTTATGAGAGCTATGTTTTTCCCCGGACGAGCTGACCCATTCGTGCTATAACTATGCCAGTAATATAGCTGCAACATGGCTCTACCACATATAAAATCTTACTATCACCCCTCATACTTCAGCCTTATTCTATAAAAATAGCTTTAAGTATAGAAGGTATTACAATCCTTAACATCCTATGAATTAAGTAATTGCTATAGTTCTCGGAACTCGTTCCAGATACATATTAAAAAAGTCACAAAAATAATTCTCTCAAAATCTCTCTTTGAACAACTGAAAGAAAACATATGTCGCCACTCATAGAGTATCATAAAGCATTACTTGAATATAATCATGAGCCCCGGCGTCAGAAAAACTTATTTTCACTGAGGACCCTTGAAGATGACGGCGCAATTGCTGAGGATGATAACATTGCGATTCGAATAAAGGGACGATATTTTGCGGGGCCCTCGTAAAGCACACGCGTCTGTGAGCCGACTCGGCGAATTTGAAGATTTGTTAGCACTTACGAGACGGACACGATACGACTAAGACTACATTAATTTATGTTCTTTAAAATTATTCGATTTATTACAAATTTCATTTGGACCAGTACTCTCTAAAAGATGTATATATTGTATAGTTTTCTTTAGATATAAAAATCATATTACCCGAGTGTAGCAGGTACATGCGTATCAACGTAATATTGTCAGTGTCACCACTTATAACGGGGTAGTATAGCAGTCAAGCATTGGCTTATAATTGTAAAAAATGTATGGTTTATAAAAAATAATAATAACAGCAGTGTTTATGATGCAAAATTCAAGTAGGTATTGAAAAATTAAAGCAAATAATTTTCATTTATTATAGCCTATCAAAATTCCACAGTTGATTACCGGCCTCCTCATTAGATTGCAGTTCTTTTAAATTATTTTGGGTTGCTATGTCCACCTCCAATTTCAGTTACCCTATGTCACCTCTTACGACACTGACTGGTTGATATTGGGTATTGGATTCTATTACGCAGCCATTAACCAGCGGAATCGAAATCAAGCAATGTATAACACAAAACTCTTCAACACCTTAACTAAACTATCATTAAAACGTTTAAGTATTCTCATTCTTCTTCTCTAGTTGAAATCCAATGCGGGTGTGTGTTTGTTTGTTACCCTTTTTCTTTTAAAAAAATGATGGACTCCAAGATAAAATAGAAACCAATCGTCTCCGGCACCTATAGATACTATTCACAATATATGTACAAGTTTCTTTAGTTTTGAAAGGTACTCCTTGAATCTCATAAAAATGCAACTAGCACCTAATAACAGATCCCGCAGCTCAAGACAATATTTCGGAAAATATAATTGATGCTTATATACATATTATTGACTTTTATTACAAGATGGAAACGCGATTAAATAACATTCTTTTATGTTATTTTAAACAAAAATTACGTATCATGCTTGGGTTATTTTACCATTAGGAAACTTTAACACAACGATATCAGAAGTGATGCTAACAAAACGCAAAAAGTTGTCACTAACAGTATGAGCTCTTCCGGGTCGATGGTACAAATGGGCGTGTTTCAAGGCTCAATTCTCGGCCCCTTTCTATTTCTTGTTTACATTAATGACTTGACTTACATGGTAGGGGATAACTATGATATAGTATTCTTTGCTGAGGACACTTCTTTTATTTTTCAATTAAGACGACAATTACTAAAATATGACAAAGTAAATAATGCAATATCTAAATTAGTAAATTGGTTCAACGTTAACAATTTGCATTTAAATGGCAGTAAAACGAAATGTATGAAATTTATGAGTCCTAATATTAAACAATTATATACTTATGTAATTTTAAATGGGGAGAAACTAAGTCTTGTAGATACCACCATTTTTCTTCGAATCACACTAGAAGCGAATCTTCAATGAAGCCCCCATATATAAAAACTAGCAAGCAGACTTAGTTCTGCAGCATATGCCGTAAAGAAGATTAGAAATTTACTAGTGTTGAAACAGCTACACTAATTTACTTTAGATAATTCCATAGCATAATATCGTATGGTATTTTGTTATGGGGACACGCAGATGACACTGAAATTATATTTTTACAGAAGAGGGCCATAAGAGCAATTTATGATTTAAAGCCTATAAACAGTAGCTGGGACAAAAATTTAAGGAAATTAATATATTAACTTTGGTCTCTCAATACATGCAGAAAAATGTAATGTACGTACACAAAAATAAAAGTAGTTTTACAAAAATAAGTGATATTCATTCTGTAAATACTAGGAACAGACACAAGCTAGTTGTACCAGTTACTCGACTCCATCGAGTCAGTAATTCATTATTGGGGCAATGTATACGCTTTTGCAACAAAATTACAGAAAATATATAAAATTTGACCTGCTCAAAGTTCAAAAAACTTTATTAAACTAAGTTTGTGAGCTGTTATTTAAAAAAAAGTCCGGCTTGGTTTCTTGGTGGTTCTTCCCAGAACAGAGGCTTTTTTCAAACCAGTGGTTATTAAACAAAAGAATGACTTTTAAGTAGTGTTATTTATAATCTATATTGAATAAAAAAGTTTTTGTTTCTGTTTCTGTTATTTATTAAATTACCTACTATTTCCTACCTTGACGTGTAGAGGCGGCGTAAGAGAATTCACTAAACCACGTGATCCTCTGGCTGTTCAAAGTGGTAACAGATTGAAACTGAACTGCTTTTGCCAAGGATGACAAATATGACAAGTATCCCCCCTATTAGAAATATTTTCAGCAGTAGTTATTAGTTAACATGATTCTAATAATATGTTAAAAGATGTAACTGTTTATATTTAGTATTTTATGAAACTCACTTTTACGGATTTTATTGCGTTTAATTTAAATTTTTCAGGTGCTTTACAGCACCCATGGTCACGGGGGACTGAGGTGTTGACGTCCCGATGTCGTAGTGAGTCCGGCTACATTCTGTTTTTGAATATTAATTTTTGGTCCGATCTACGCAGAATGAGCTTATAGTATCTTGAAGTTTTGCAGTAGTATGCTTGGGCTTGGATTTAATTTTATAAATTATAGGATCCCAAGCAGATGGCAGCACCGGTCTATCTTCTCTATTAAAATAAGTATGTTTTTTTTTAATTTCAAGAGCCTCGCAAATCATCCTTGGTAGAACCGGTGTTTTGTTGCGAGGATATGTGGTCTATCAAATCTAATGTAATGGTGGGGACGATCCTGAAAATGTTCACAAACTGCAGACTTCCCAGAACGTCGGTGCTTCAAGTCAGCTACGTGTTCTTTCACGCAAGTTTTTTAGATCTTTTTTTGTTCTATGTAAGAGAGACCATATTCACAACCCAGCTTGTACACTCTTGCATCTTGTAGAGGGATATGACACTTTACGGATGGTAAAAATTGGCTAATCTTCTTCAGCGGCTTAAAGTATGGTTTCATGGAAGCTTACTTCAAGATGTAGCCAACCTTGTCTGTGTTACCTCTGACATATGGTAGTACAGCAGGCACACGCTCGGCTGTGGTCGGCTTAAATCGGTCACTGTGACATAGGTGTGGAACCCGAAGCTTGTTGTCTTGCAATACTTGCTCGACGCGTTAAGCTCGGCGGCTATATGTTTTCTGTCATAGATCTCTCGTGCTCTCTAAAACAAAGATGTTCCCACGGTAGCTAACTTTGGTGGATGATGGTGCGATTCACTATTTAAATATCGGTTGGTATGGGTCTTTTTCCTATACACAATGTGACCAATAGTGTTATCAGGATTTCGGATGACTAAAACATCTTGGAAATCTAAAGAATTGTTTGCCTCTAACTCCATTGTGAATTGTATTTTAGAGTTTATGGAATTAAGTTGGTCTAAAAATGCAGTTACTTTGTCAGATGGTAAAATTGTAAAAGTATCGTCTACGTACCACTCGTAGAATCTTGGATTTACAGGAGCAGTAAGAAGGGCTTTCTTCTCAAAGCCCCCCATGAATATGTCACTGACTACGGAAGATACGGGCGAGCCATCGCCACACCATCTACTTACTTGTAGAACTCTTCCTGCCACAATAGATAGCCAGATGTAAGGCAGTGTTTGAGTAATACTGCACATTCTGTAGGCATGCTGTTCTCTTCTAGCTTCCTAGTTACAATTGAGATGCAATCTTCAATAGGTAGGCATGTGAATAGTGACTGAACATCAAAACTGAGCATAGTTTTAATGTGTAGTCTTCGTGAAAATATAAGAAATCATTATCTAGTATTGTATAAAATATAATCTACAGCGCTCCCTCGATTCAATATTTGCTAGAATTCTTATACATTTTTGAGCTATAAAGAGCTTTTGGATTTTTTTATACGATAAGGGTGACAAGCAAGCACACAGTCCACCTAATAGTAAGTAGTTGCTTTGGCTCATAGACATCTACATCTATCTTCGTTTGCGAATTAAAATGCAGATGCGTTGTCAGCTGTGAGGACAAAGATATAATGCCTCTTTTCCAGTAAAAAGGTTCTCTACACTCACCATACGAAACACACCAGCGTTAAGCTGCTATTTTACGCTGGTATTCTGTGAGAGCGTGGTACTTCCCCGGTCGAGGTGACCCATTCGTGCTACAACTATACTACTAATATAACTGCTGCATGGCTCTACCACGTGAAGATGTTTGTGCAGTTTCCCCACAAGGGTTACCATGGTGCAACCACGCGTGTACATACGTAATGTAGGCCTTTTTGGCTGTATTTGTATTTGTGGACCTTTTTAACTCATTTAGCGCATAAATAAATCCACACAATTTATTTAATACACATTCTGTATGGCTTTCACAATTTAGAATAAAATTTATTTTAAATCCTAACAATGAAATTTTTGTATAGACTAGTTGTATATTACAAATCGAAAAATTTATATTCGCCTGATGGTTTTCATATGATGTAAAAAATGCACTTTTTGTAGACTGTAATTAGTTTAAATGTAATTTTTATAAATAATTCTGGATAATCAACAAAGTTTTGTGCTATTTGGTATTTTGGTTTAATTTAATAAATCAACACTATTTGGTTTGCCGTGAGTTGTAAATGGCTTGCATAATATGAAAAACGAATCATGTGTGAGCATACGTCTCATAAAAACGTGATTCTGACCACGTTTACAGTGAATAAATTGTTTTGATGCTTTTTCTTCTTTTTGTATCATAACCATTTTCACTACAGCAATTTGTGTTGAATAATTCAATAGAATATAATATATTACTTCTTAAAAACGTAAATTTATTGCTATATTAAATAAATTGGCATTACAGAATGAACGACGCTAACGTGAGTCTCCAAGCGGGTATGGAACAGACGAATCACGCCGAGGCATTGGGCCAAGAGTAGCAAATATAATTATATTTGTGACTAAAGATTTTGGACTAATAGAACAATAGTTACAAATATTACTTTGGTCCATTGCGTCTACGCACGGTAAATGTACTAAACAAAATGTATCCGCTATTGGCTTGTCACACGTAAAACGGGTTATTTTTTAACTTTGATTTTTCTTGTCTTTGATGAATTTACGCTGTTAAGGGTACTCTTAATCTGATCCATCTTCAATATATTGCCAATACAGTCGATAAACTTCCATCTAGGGCGTGCCTTCCCGACTCTGCCGTTCACTTTTGCAACATAGATTTGCTTTGTACCTCTTTCTTCGTTCATTATTTCTACATGGCCAAACCACTGAAGCATTCCTTTCTTAATACTGTTCACAACATTATCTTGCAAACCACACTTTTCTCTTATCATACTTCATACTATATTATATAACTTAAATTTCATCAAAACATTAAATAGACATATTATATTATAAGGAATGAATCAAAAGATTTTTAATTAAGAATAAATATGTGTCCGTAAGGTACAACGCCTACTTACTTATCATCAGAAGAACAACGTAATAATAATGTCCTCCGGAAGGAATTTCGGTCACGTTGGCCCTCTCTCTCTCATCGGAGATTATCCATCTGCGCACGACAGGGACATAGCACCCGGGTTTATGAGCAAATACAAGTGCAATTTCTATACTCTCACTCCCATATTCCGCCAGGACGGTAGGTCGACACGATTGGAGAGAGATCAGGCGAAGGACCAACAACTTTACCTGCTTTCCAAGTTACGGTGGTGTAACACCGACAACTTTCTAACTCCGCGTTGTTACTGAGAACTTATTGACAGAAAAACCTAATAACTGATTTGGATCCGACTCCGGGATTCGAATCCGGGACCTGAAGATCGTTAGTCGCGTTAACAACCACCAGATCAAAGAGGCAATCAAGTGTGTAAAGAACTATCTATTCACGCATGACTTGCCATCACATCAAAATTGCATCTAAAGGTAAACAGAACTTACTGCAAGTAACTTCCTTTTCACACGGCTCTAAAATTTACAGCCGTTTATTTTATTATTGTTTATGGGGCTGTAAAACTTTATGACTTTGATTAGTTCCCACGTTTCGTTCAGTTTGAAAAAACTTGAAAACAAAGTTGTTTATTTGTCTGTGTATTCACTGAAAGCTATTTATAGCGTTTTATGGGGGTGAATACTTTTTTAAAATCGTTGTAATTTGAAACTCGATGAAACGAAAACGCGACACTAAAGAGAGCGAAACATGTACATCTATAGGATTTAGCATGCGTGAGAATGAGTTGGAATAATAATAATAATGTCCTCCAGACCGAATATCGATCACGACGACCAGTCTCGATGGAGACTAGCCATCGGCGCAGGACAGGATTATAGTGCCCAAGTGTACGCGCAAGCACAGGTGCCCTCTCTATACCCTCACTCTCATAGTCCGATGTGACGGTAAGCTGTCACGACCGGAGAGAATTTCTTGATGGAAACCACAATAACTGATTTTTTTGGCCCGACCCTGGATTCAAACCTGGGACCTCATGATCAGCAGTCGCACTATTACAACCACTAGACCAACGAGGCAGTCAAATACAGTATTGAATGGAATACAATATACAGTATTTATAATGATCTTATTTATATTTTAATAACATAAAACCTACAATTATGCAACTCTGATACTCTGAATTCGTCTCATTCTCTCGAAGTTTAGTTTGACTGTTACACTTCTACCGCGTGTGAACTGCACACAAGTTATTTATTGTTGAGTTATGATCTAGTAGATTTTTCTGTACTTCTATTTATTCAGTTCCCTCTGCCTCCTAAAACACTCTTGGTCTGATTTGGGGTAATAGATTCTATTACGCCGACATTACACGTCAATTTGTGATGAAATTTCGAAGAAAGTAACTCTAACTCCATTATTGGAGTCACGTACATGGGTATAGAACGTCTTGTTTTTAAAAATCCTTTTATTATGTCTGGTCTTGGATGGTAGTCTTGAAAAAAGCAAAATTATGAATTGTGGGTATTCCTACGTATAACGATTTTATTTTCAAAGTGGCGTAGCTCCCAAAAAATTTACGCATAAGTCGACATCAAACTGGTTACAAAAATAATATTTTTTCGTAATTGGGGTTCCCTATCTCAATAGTAAAAAACGGAACCCTTATAGGATCACACACAGACAGACGGACAACAAACCTTTTTCTCAGGAACGCGTGGAGGTATCAAACTGAAATTCATATCAAATACTCAAGTCTACTGTCTTTTCTGTAAGAGCTGTGAAAAAATCAAACTTCTAAGCCAACGCTATCAAAAAATACAGTCGTTTATGCCGTAAATTTTCGACATTCGCAAGAATCGCAAGGGAATCAAAACCTACAGGATACTTCCCGTGAACTCAGAATCTTGAAATTTGGTGCGAAGGAACGTTTTATAGCACAGATAAAGAATAAATTGCGATAAGCATACATTTTTAGCTACATCATATAATAAAAATATTTTTTCGGAAAAAAAGATCTGTTCGGAACCCTCGGTGCGCGAATCCGACTCGCACTATGCCAGTTGTTTTTTTAGAAAATATTCGTACACGTTCTATATCAAATGATAAAACTAGTTCAAAACCAGCGTTCTACATTCTAGTTTAATACTTAAATCTCAGTTTAGCCTATGGAACTGAGACGTGACACTTTCCCGTTGGTCGTATAAAGAAGATCAGGCACATGTTGGCTGAAAACTTATCGAGCTAAGCCCTCTGCATATTTTACTACTAAAGGAACACTTTGTAGTGCTAAAACTAGTTTTTCAAATTCATGAAAAATTGCTGAAAGATTGTCTTAAGCGATGCTGATTTTCTTAAGCGTGTAAAAAGTAAATAGATGGGTAAAATTACAGCCAATATATGTAGTTATCCCACATTATGGATAAGTTTGACACACGAGCACACAGTCCACCTGATGGGAAGTGGTTGCTGTGGCCTACATCTATCCTCGATTACGAACCAAAATGCAGATACGTTGTCACCCGTGAGGACTGAGATGGAGTGCCTCGTTTCCAGTAAAAAGGGTCTCCGGTTCTTTAGACTCACCAAAAAAAACACAGCAGCGTTAAGCTGCTATTATAAGCTTACTTGAAACAGGCCTCTTCTTATTTCTGAGAGGATTATAGAGTCTGCCGTACTGCTTCAGTGCGTGATGGCCGAATTCAGTGTTGTGGTAGCTCCGGGACTAAGTGTTCGTCGTTATTTTACTGAACGGTAGCAAAACGGGTGTTATTTTCTTTTATAGAACATGGTAACAAACGAGCACACAGTCCACTTGATGGTAAGTGGATGCTGTGGCTCATAGGCATCGACATCTATCCTCGAAAACGTATCAAAATTCAGATGTGTTGTCACCCGTGAGAACTAAGATGAAACGTCTCGTTTCCAGTAAAAAAGGTCTCGCTTTTCTACACTCACCATACAAAACACAACTATGTCGAGCTCCTATTTTACGCTGGTATTCTGTGACAGCGCGGTTCTTCCCCGGTAGTAGAACCATTCGTGATAAAACCATAATATAACTGTAGTATGGCTTTATCATGTATTTGACTGCACAAATGAATATATTTATAGCAAATTTAAGAGTTCCTCGGAGTTCAAGGAAACATCATGTAATACGAGTATAATCTCATTTACCGCCGTACTTTCAGATCATTATCATCAGAATTAAGATGCTCTAAAGTTCTGTGATGAACATAACTCTCCAAAAGATCGTCGTTTACTGTGGTTCCAAGGCACGTCACATCAACGAGTTAGGTTCAAACTGATACATTTATACCTGTGGATATCCGTGATTTTACTACGGTATTTTTGTTTGATTCTGTAATTTTTTTTAATAATAAAATGTTCCCCTCCCCTCGTATTTCCTCCTGTAGTGTGGGGGCAGTTTACTAACATAAATTGCACAAGAACAAACATACCAACCCGGAACAATTATTTGTAGTCTATACAAATACTTTTTCCTTCCGGAATTCGAACCCGCGGCCAAGCTAACTGCGCAATGAAGGCATCGTATAAATCAAAGATATCTCAACCAAATGCCTTCTCTCAAGCTCCTAATAGAATAAAAGTACCATGTCTAGTTGTCAGTCCATAAAACATCTGCAATATACAAGGAATGGATTGAAAGGCGTTTATATGTTGCGAAGTAGCCGCTACGTCATAAACTGACAATGTTGTTTGTCTCTTCAATTTACATAAACATAAAACAAAGACGAGAATATAAGAATGATAAAGTCTAACCGCCAATAAAATGAACAAAGTAAAGCATAGCTGTTTCTTTAAATTCTTTTACCGTTACCGTTAAAGTTCACTGCAATGCTGAACATAGACCTTCTCTCTCTCTCTCTCTCTCTCTAATCTCATATATATGAATATTCCGCATAATTGTTTCGCTTATCTAGCGGGCCGGCAACCGTAGTTTTTTTTTAAATTTTTGTCGTTATTAGGAAGACGCTGCTGCCCATCTGATTTGTATTCCTCTGTTGCCTACTACGACACCCACGGGATGATATGGGTCAATTGATACTCTCACACCGCCACTACAAGGTCACTTTTTAGTTTTTATTAAAAGTAAATTTTTCTAACCTGACATTGCTCTCTGTCCACAATCCAGAAGTTCACAATATTTCCTGAATTGCCTTTCATGACACCATAGTGGTCTCTGTCTCAATTTAAGCACATTACAGAATTAATTTATTTTTTCTCGTCCTTCATTGTTGCTATGGCTACTCTCAAAGTTTTTTCTGCGTGATAGAATTCATAACAGATTAACGACCCGTAATTGCCCTACAAGATAGTTATGGATAAGCTCAGGTGTTGTAGACTAAAATATTAAAACATATATCAAAGTATTATTTAGACGGCTCCGTGGCGCAGTGGCCTAGCAATGAGTTGCTGCGCTGGGGGGCGCGGATTCGAATCCCGCACGGAACAAGTATTTGTATGGCCTACAAATAATTGTTCCGGGTCTGGATGTTTGTCCTTGTGAAATTTGTGTTTGTAAACTGCCTCCACGATACAGGAGAAAATCCTAGTGAGGGGGTAACGTTTTTTTTTTAAAAAAAAGTCTAAGCAATATAACAATTAGATCATATTTGTCTGCGCACAAATTGACTCTTTCAATAATATTTATTATAAAAGCCACATCCAAATTGGTGAGGCGTACGAGTCTTAAATTGTATTTTTAGTTTTTAAACCCCTTTCGACGCTCCCGAAATTTGACTAGAGTGTGACGCTTTAGTATAACTATCTATTTGTGTATTTACTTATTTATAACATGCAGGAAGTCGATCAAACCATGTTTGAGGTTTGTGGACTTGTGAGGGGGTGTGGGGATGATGATGTTTTAAATGTTGTTGCTGTTTCAAATGTAAATAAACAATTCAGGTTTCCAAAAGCTTTTCATTTAACTAGAAAGTGCTCTATTGGGCAAAAAAATAGAATTATTTTCTGTGAAAACAAAATAATCTGTTTTGTATTAAATATTATTTATTTCAAAGCTATGTAGCGCAGTAGCTAAGAGTCCGGTTGCGGCGCTGACAGCCACGGGTTCAAATCCTGTACGTAACAGTTGTTTACATGGCTTACTAATTACATAATTATACGTGGTCTGGGTGTATTTTCTTGAGCAATTTATGTATGTTAACCAACTTCACGGTATAGGAGAAAATAAAGTAGTTGTGATGTCTTTGAGTCCTTGTAAAAAATAAAGAGACAAATTTTATTTTTACCTTTAAATCATTAAGAACATAAACCTATTTTTTACACTCGGCGAACATGCGAGTTGACAAACTGTATTACGTTGAAGTCACGAGCCACCAGAGACGTTATTCTATCTAAAGCAAATGTTAGACGCTCTTTAGCAGCAAGTTTGTAACACTGTTATCGAGTTGACGGGACTACACGGTCCGCTTTTATGATAATGGTGACAATGCAAACTCACAGTCACCTTATTGCACACTCAACTAAACCCGAGTGATAATTGATAGAATCAGTCGTTACTTTGCGGAAATCCATTATAATGGGGTTGTTATAAATTAATTAGCTTAATTCCGCGTAAAGAAAGAAAATGATGTGTCCTGCCCAGTTTTAAGGGAACCTCCCACCCTCCCTCAATCGCACGCACTGCGAGTCTACTTAACCTGAAGATGCCTCGTGTAGAGGTGAAACACGTGTCGTATTTTCGAGAGTGGTGTGTCGTGCCTAGTCTGGTGGTGCTAGGGATGGTAGCGCAAGCATTGACGGCGACGGGTATAGTGCGCGCGATTGAGGGAGGGTGGGAGGTTTCTTTAAAACTGGGCATGGCAGATCATTTTCTTTCTTTATGCGGAATTAAGCAAATTAATTTATAACAACACCATTAAACTCGAGTGATGTTAAAATCTTGTACAGCTTATCTTTAATCTATAAATAGAAAAAAAAATCTATCTGTAATATCGAAATAATTGGTTTCTTTTTAGCGTAGGTAACCCACTAAGTTTAATAGAAGACGGTTATTTTAGGAGCTATTAAGAATGAATAATAAATTTTTAAATGTTTTGTCTGTCTGTCGGTCTGTCCGTCCGGGCTAATTTTCATAATGGCTGTAACGATTTTGGTAAAACTTTACGAACATATTTAGAGCAATATTTAACAGGATTGATAAAAATTAGTGGTTTTAGTTCGGTCAAAGATAATGTAATAATAAGATCATCAGATTTTCTGAAGTTGTGGGTAAAAGATAAACCATCAAAATAAAAATTCATTTATTTGAAAGTTTCACACAAAATTTAACACCCTATTTCACCCTCTTAAGCATGGTTGAACTTTTTAAAACCTGTCGTAACTGATATGACTGTAACTGCCTTTTATTCATACGCCATAAAAGGCAGTTATTGTCAAAATTTGGTGTTGTGTCAAAAAGCGGTTTGGACAGTGCTCTGATAGTTAAGTCAATCACTCAGGCTGAACAAAGACTTCCTCAATAATTGGCTTTAACAGATATGAGGTAGCGGATTCTCATATGCCCTCATTGCACGGCACGGCAGTAGTAAAGATAAAGCATATATTTACGTATCAGTGAAGCTCAAGGTCGCTCAGCGAGCTATGGAGAGGGCTATCTTCGGGGTTTCTCTGCGTGATAAACTTAGAAATGAGTATATCCGCAGTAGAAACAGAGTAACCACCATAGCCCAACGGATTAGTAAGCTGAAGTGGCAGTGGGCCGGCCATATAGCTCGAAGAACCGACAACCGATGGGGAAGAAAGGTTCTCGAGTGGCAGCCTCATACCGGTAGGCGAAGTGTAGGGCGACCCCTCACTAGATGGAGTGACAACCTGGTAAGACATGCAGGATGTCGATGGATGCAGGTGGCTTAGGACCGTGCTTTGTGGCATTCCTTGGGGGAGGCCTATGTTCAGCAGTGAACTTATGAAAGGCTGTAAGATGACAATGATGATGACGTATCAGTGAATTAGGGAGCAGCCTGTATGAGGGGTTTATAGAGCAATTACTGCGCCACTGTTCAGTGCGAATTGGAGAACTTCACATGCCCAAACACCGCCATCTTTCTTTTTTTATAGAATACATTAAGAAGTCCACCTGATGGTGAGTGGTTGTTGTGATCCGTAGACTTCTACGTCTATCTTTGTTTGTGAATTAAAATGCAGATGCGTTGTCAGCCGTGAGGACGAACATAAAATGCCTCTTATCCAGTAAAAAGGGTCTCCGGTTCTCTACACTCACCATACGAAACACAGCAGCATTAATCTGCTATTTTACGCTGGTATTCTGTGAGAGCGTGGTACTTCCCCGGTCGAGTCGACCCATTCGTTCTACAACTATTCTATTAATATAGCTGCAGCAGGCAGACTGACTACAGGCTGCTACAGAGAATTTTTTAACATAAAACTCAATTACCGAGCTTTCCTGACTCGCGATTCGAACTTGCGACCACATGGTTAGTAGTCGCGTTTACGAACACTAGAACAAAGATGCACTCAAAAGGCGGTTCTCTAATAACACAAAACACAGCAGAATTATGCTGATATTTTATGTCGGTATTCTGTGAGGAAGTGGTCCTTTCCCGGTCGAGACAACCAATTCTTCACTATCACCATCACAGCCAGTTAATTTGCTGCTAAAGGTACGCCTAAAGAGAGGAACCTTTAGCAACGGGATGTGGAATATAAGGAGATTATCTCATAAAAAGGATAGTTATTTATTGAATTTGTTTTCAACAACTTAATAAAAAATATATAAATGGCGGCCTTAGTGCATTCTCTACCAGTCAACCCTGGATGATTTGTGAAACTGTGCTAAATGTAAACAATTTAATTTATGAAATTTATAAATAACTAATGAAGATGTAAGGTACAATAAAATGCGAATAAAAATAATATAGTTAATATTATTACTTTTGTAACGTGGTATTATATTAGAACGTCTTTTTTATAAGATAAGGGTGACAAGCGAGCACACTGTTCACCTGATGGTAAGTGGTTGCTGTGACCCATAAACATCTAAATCTATCTTCGTTTGCGAATAAAAATTCAGATACGTTTTCAGCCGTGAGGAATAAAATGGTATGCCTCTTTTGCAGTAAAAAGGATTTCCGGTTCTCTAAGCTTACCATACGAAACACAGCAGCATTAAGCTGTTATTTTACGCTGGTATTATGTGAGAGCGTGGTCCTTCCCCGGTCGAGCCGATCCATTCGTGCTAAAACTATACAATTAATTTAGCTGTAGCATGGCTCTACGACGAATGGGTTGGCTTGACCGGGGAACACAGAATACCAACGTAAAATAGCAGCTTAATACTGCTGTGTTTCATATAGCGAGTGTAGAAATGAGATCCGGATCCGGAGATCCCTTTAACTAGAATCTAGGCATTCCATCTTAGTCCTCAGGGGTGACCACGCATCTGTCTATTGATCATTAATTGAGGATAGATAAATATATATGAGCCATAGTATCCACTTAGAATCAGGTGGATTTGTGCTCATTTGTTACCATTATTCTATAAAAAAATTAATACCTACTAATATTATAATAAAGGATAAATTATAAATATATAAACGGGTACATATATACAAAATCTTTAAATAAATAAAATAATATAATCCAAAAGTAAAATGACACGGGACACATAAAGGGTTGTGTGCTATAATTAGCTAGCTTGGCAGGATTGGCAACCACAGTTTTTCATTTGCAGTTTTAGGGTTATTATTAGGAAGACACTATTGGTTAGCTCTTTTTTTCGACACCAATTGGACGATCTGGGTAGCGGATATACTTATATTGCCAATACACGATTACCAATTATTCTAGTTTCATTATAAAATAGCTACAGCTTGGCATGTAAAAATGTGATCGTAAAAGCATATTCGTAAGTTATATTTAGAATATCTTATTCGATCTAGTAGGAGTACATGTTTGACGCTCTAAAACTTTAAGTCGATAACTCAGTTTGTAAGTTAGCGGACCGCTAAAATTTTGTCATAATGGCATGTGCAGTGTAGTAGTTTTGGAATTGTAATTCTTCAGCCGACTTAGAAAACGTAAGATTACGGTATTTTTGACTGTAAGATTTTTCTCTCTTTGTTGTACGTATGGTATTGGTACGCAATTACTTCGTAACGAGATAACAGTAGTCAATCTATAATCGATAACAGTCGTGAATCTATAAAAAATATTGTTTTTTTAATCAAGTTTATGCTCCGGTTTTACGCGTGTAGTGACCATGATGTAACAATATCCACTATCCCATATGTTCCCGTGGGTGTTGTAGGAGGGGACAGAGGGTAACAAACTTTGAGATGGGCAGCAACGTCTTCCTGATAACAAACAAAAATAAACTCTGCGGGTGCCATCCAGCTTGCCAAGCATGGCAACTAAGGCATTTATCCACCCTATAAGTCAATCTATGGGAGAGTACTATACTAAGCAGTGAACTTTAATAGGCTATGACGTAAATGTAAAGGTATACTTGAGAGGCAGTCCCATATAAATTGGAGACAAAATTCTATGTATATAATGTATATAAAAAATAGGGATGAAATAAATGATGTACCTTTTAGACTTGATTTTAGTTGTTTAAATGAGCTTGTGATATTTATTTGTCGTAAGCCAACTAACAGTCCACCTTACTTTAAGTGGATACTACAGCCCATGGACACATGTCACCAACTTTAAACAAAAATGATTCTGATGTGTTGACACTTTTGAGGACTAAGATTGAATGTTCCTCAGCCTGTAATTATGCCAGCTCTCTACCTTTTAGACTGGAACATAGTAGGTCAGGCCTATGACAGTTCATCATCATCATCAATACAGCCCTTCACAAGTCCACTTCTGAACATAGGCATCCCCCAAAGAATGCCACAAAGCACGGTCCTGAGCCACCTGCATCCATCGACTTCCTGCATATCTTACCATGTCGTCACTCCATCTAGTGGGGGGACGCTCTAAACTTCGCCTGCCGGTACGAGGCTGCCACTCGAGAACCTCTCTTCCCCATCGGTTGTCGGTTCTTCGAGCTATATGACCGGCCCATTGCCACTTCAGCTAACTAATCCGTAGGGCTATGTCGGTCACTCTGATTCTACTGCGGATATCCTCATTTCTAAGTTTATCACGCAGAGAAACTCCGAGCATAGCCCTCTCCATAGCTCGCTGAGCGACCTTGAGCTTCCTCATCCGGCCAAAAGTGAAGGACCACGTCTCAGTTCCGCATGTCATCACTGGCAACACGCACTCGGTGTACAGTCTCGTTTTCAAGTTTTGAGGTATACCTGACGAGAAGATGTGCCGTAATTTCCCGAACGCTGCCCAACCGAGTTGAATCCGTCGATTGACCTCTCAATCGAAGTTGGACTTACCTATTCGGACTATTTGTCCCAGGTAAACATACTCGTCAACAACTTCGAGGTTAGTGTCCCCAACAACTACCGGCATAGGTGTGACATGGACATTAAACATGATCTTTATTTTGTCCATGTTCATCTTAAGACCTATCCGTTGGGAAACACTACTGAGGTCATTGAGCATAGTGCTTAGGTCCACCAGCGATTCTGACATAAGGACTATATCTTCGGCAAATCGAAGGTGAGTGATGTACTTGCCATTGATGTTGATACCATATCCTTTCCAGTCCAGAAGTTTGAAAACGTCTTCCAATGCAGCGGTGAAGAGTTTCGTAGATATGACGTCACCCTGTCTTACACCTCTCTGCAATTGGATAGGTTTCGTACTCTGGTTCTGTACTCGGATAGCCATCGTAGCCCTACTGTACAAGCACTACGATATACCGACAGTCATGCCTCCATGAAGGACGGAATAAAAGAGCTTCTGAAGGACTTCAAGTACCGGTTTTCCACCCGCTTTCAGGAGCTCCGCTGTAATTTCATCCTCGCCTGGGGCCTTACCGTTTTTAAGATGCTGGAGAGACATTCTAATCTCGCTCAGACTAACGTCCGAGATATCTTCGGAATAGTGTCGGATAAAACTCGCTCTTGGATCGTTACTCACACTTGCGTGTGGCTCCAACGATGACGTGTACAGCTGTCCATAGAACCTCTCAATCTCACTCAAAATCTCAGAAGCCCCGGAAACGATGCTGCCACATTCGGTCTGCAGCTTTGACAGTTGGCTTTTTCTGTCAGACAGATCTCTGGCAAGACTTTTGAGCCTTGGTTCTACTCGATCGCTTCTTCAATACGAGCTGTATTGAAGTTGCGCAAGTCCCGCTGCATGCATTTAGAGATCTGTCTGTTCAGTTGCCTGTATGCTGTCAAATCCGTTGAAGAATGTATGCTCATCTCCCGTCTAACAGCCATGAGATTAAGAGTGTGATCGGAGAGTTTTTGTGTTCTTCTGCGGCGGGTCTTGCAGAACTTAGCTCCGACCGCATGGACAGTTTCCACGAGCTTGTCATTCATATCGTCCACTTCATTGCAGTCTTCTAGGCACTGAAAACGGTTTTATAACTCGAGCTGAACGGTTTCGGGACTTTGAATTAGAGCACGAGGGGGGCGGAGCGTTGACTTCATCAAACGAGACCTCTCCAACTTAACATTTAGGTTCAGTGTGCCTCTAACCATTCGGTGATCGCTGCCGGTTTTCACCCTCGCGATCACTGAGACATCACTAAACATTTGTCGTCTGGTCGTCATAATGAAGTCAATCTCATTTTTTGACGAACCGTCGGAGCTCGACCAGGTCTACTTCCTGTGGGGCCGCTTCTTGAAGAAAGAGTTCATCATAAAGAGTCCCTCTTTCTTCATGAAGTTGGCCAGCTGCTGGCCCCTTGGGTTCCGTTTCCCTTTTCCAAATTTCCCTACTTTCAGCTTACCGTTCTCTCTTGTGACTAGTTTTGCATTTAAGTCTCTCATTAACACCATATATTGGGTTTTGGAGGAATACATGGCTCTAGAGATATCCTCATACATTTCCTCCACCTCCTCATCGGGGTGTGCCGAGGTTGTTGCGTAAACCTGTATGACCTTAAGCGAATACTGTTTGGTGATTCTGAGTATAAGGTACGCAGCCCTCGTCGACAGACTCCCGATCTTTACAACGTTGTTAACGAGAGACTTTTGGACGATAAATCCGACACCTCCTTGAGAAAGATGGTCGCCCTCCCGGTAATAGAGCAAGTTGCTGGATTCGAGGATTACCGTGTCCTCCCCCTCTCTTCGGACTTCGGATAATCCTATAATATGCTAGCGTTACTTGTCTATCTCTTCTTCTAGCTCCACGACTTTCTCGTCAGACCTCAGGGTGCGTGCGTTGTATGTTGCCAGGTCGAGTCGTCGTAGGTGGCAACCGAACCTCCACCGGAGATTCCTAGCACCCCTGCCCCTCTGTTACCATGGTCGCCACCGTAGCCAGGAAAAGCGGGGCCGCCGGGGACTGGGGGCCGTCTCTTCGTAACTTTCATCATGGGGGGATATTGCCATAGTTGCCACGCTTGGCGAGCGGGTTAGCAACCGCAGTTTATTTTATTGTATTTTTGCCGTTACTAGGAAGATTCTGCTGCCCATTTCCTGCCTGTTTCCCTTTGGCGCCTTTTACGACACCGACGGGAAGATATGGGGTAGTGGATATTCTTAACCGCCACTACACGGCAAGTGTTCAACAACAAGTACTATGACAGTTACTCTGGTTCAAATTCAGATTTCATAGTTACAAACGTAGCCATCTTCCTGATAACAAGTCGAACGAATTAAAAATGCGATGCCCACCCGTCTGCCTAACGTGACAAAATAGAATAGTGTACGAAACTATTACACTTCTGATGTAAGAAATCATCCCCAACGTATTTAAATAAAATAAAACTACTCGGTAACGAGCCCTGCTTACTATCAGGACCCAATTACATGATAAAACCGAAGTATGCAAACCAACGGCATCACTACCCATCTCAATGTAACACATGGCGGCCTCTCAGCAACACGACCTCCTTTGCCTGCATTAGTAGAATAGCCCAACGGGTATAGAAACGACAGTGGGACTCTTAGAATTACAGAATGAAGTCGTCTGTGCAATAACTACTAAACAAGTGGAGGATTACCATTCTACCTTTATTTATTCGTATTTCCTTTTATTTTTTTTTACCCTCATTCCCAACAATAGAATAATTTATTGTTCATTATAGTTAACATGTAATTCTTATTGAAAATCTACGTAGTTTTTATTTCTTTATCACTGGTTCGGAGAAAAACCTCGGTCCCGGGAAGAATCAGCAAGAAACCCAGCGGGACTTTAAAAAAAGTAAACGAGGCAATATGAAATAATGTACAAACTATTTAGAAAATTTATTTTAGATACAGCTTGGAAGCAACCACATCATTCCCAGGGGTTATTATTATAATATTATTTTATACGTATATATTATAAAAGCCATTTTTGAACAGTTTTTTATATTTAAACTTGGTAATAGAAAGAGACCTTGTAAATTTCCTGCAAACTTTTAATGTAATTAATATAATACATTGTACCAAGAATGAATTACTGGTTCTGTGGAGTTGAGAAACTGGTATCACCAGCTTGTATGTGTTCCTAATGTTTACAGAGTGTACCTTTATTATATTTTTTTTACTAAAACTATTTTTTTGTTTTTGTTAACATACATAAAATATTCGTATTATACTGATAACTATAAAACATTGGGGGAGATAAGAAAATCTGTAGTTATCCTACATTAAGGAGTGGATTTTTGAAAGAAATTACAAAATGCTAATATAAATTATTGATATAAAATAATTGCTTAAATTGCTTGTGTTAGGAGTGGTTCACGAAAGTAGTCGAATGACAGATTAAAACCCACGACGTTTTGAGTTTGCGAACCGCAACGTGCCATTATGCTACTGTCGCTTAATTTTTTTGTTATTGACATATCTATTCGTGTTACAGGCACAATACCTGTGAACAGATTCTTTTTGTCAGCTGGTTTGCTCGAGTTTGCTATGCACTGATAAGCTACAAACTTAAGTCCTTTTTGAGTACGTTGTACGGGGTTGTCATTTTGTTTATAGATAGATAGATAGATAGAAAATTCTTTATTGCACTCAAACAAACAAACATTTGGTACAAAGACGAACTTAATGCCAAAAAGGCATTCTCTGACAGCTAACCTTTGGTAGTTTGGTGAGAGTTATGGGTAGAGCCGCAACAGTGAGAAAAAATTATTTCACATTTTATTCAATAACATAATACAATATAATATAAATATGTTACTTTATACATATTTACACTTCATACACACACATATATATACACACACATATATATAAATGTATATATACATATAAACAAAAATACATACTATACCAATAAAATATATTCAATCTAGTAAAATATAATATTAAATAAACCAATAACATTAATCAAGTAATTTTAAATAATGTGCCTTACGTTTAAATGTATTTATTGAGGGAGCATCTTTTATATCTGGTGGAAGGTTATTCCAAAGTGCAATTGATGATACCGTAAAGGAATCTGAGTAGTATGTAGATTTATGCAACGGGATAGTTAGAGTTTTGTTGGTCATCGAACGGGATAAGCTTAAGTATGAAAAACGCTCTTTCAGATAAGCTGGGGAACAAGGATTGTGAAGAATACCTTACAAAGTGGTTAGAAGGTGTGTGTTCCGGCGAAAACGAATGTCGAGCCACTTAAGTCTGGAGCGAAATTGTGATATACGACCAAACTTGCGCAGGCCAAAAATATAGCGTATGCACAGATTGAGCCACAGGTCGAGTTTGCTAAGCAGTTCCTCGGTTATATCTGGATAAGCAATATCAGCATAATCTAAGATAGGAAGCAACAGAGAGTTGACTAACGTAACCTTGGCCGTCTGAGTGATAAACTTTTGCCAGAGCTTTAATGAATGCATTGTGCTAAAAATTCGTTTCCGGACCTCATTAACTTGTGACACTCAGCTTAGGTTGTCAGCCAAAACTAAGCCGAGGTTTTTAACCTGCCTAGCATATTCTAAATCAACACCGCTTAGAATGACCTTAGGCAGATGTTGATAGTCGAGTCGACATGTAATTTTTCTGCATCTTATGATTATAACCTGTGTTTTGGTGAGATTTAATATAAGTCCATGACAGCTTTCCCACTGATGAACTGCAGCAAGATCCAAATTCATTTTGTCAACAGATGCATTTAGGTCATTTACACTAAAATACTTGCTGATACTATATATAGGTGATACTTGCTGAAATTTATTACGGAAACAAATGCATTGATAAACACAGAAAAAAGCAACGGAGATAAAACACCGCCTTGAGGAACACCAGTAACAACGTTACACCAGTCGGAGAACTTATCATCAACACGAATACGTTGCCGGCGTCCCCGAAGATAGGAACTGAACCATTGTAAAACCTGTTGTTAAATTCAGGGATTTTAGAATTGCTAACAGAATGTCGTGGTCAACACAATTAAACGCGTTACTGAAGCCTAGAAGGACAAGAAGAGTAAGTTGACGATTATCCATCGCAAAGCGGATATCATCAGTTATTTTAATTAAGGCCATGGAAGTACTGTGCAGTGGTCGGAAACCAGACTGAAAATGATTGAAGAGGTTGTTTTTGTTTAGAAATGTTGTGAGTTGGTAATGAACAACCCTTTCAAGAATTTTAGAGAAGAAGGAGAGGATAGATATTGGCCTATAATGGTTGAAATTAGTAGCAGAGCTGTTTTTGGGGATAGGAATTACGAACGCTTCTTTCCACTTGGTAGGGAAGGTACTGGTAGCAAAGGAAAAATTTATTAGATGAGTAATATGGGAAACTATTTGGTTCAAAATCGGAAAAACCATATCACGTCCAATACCATGTGGGTCGATAGCTTTGCTAGATATAACATACTTCCGTTCATTCTGTGTACATGCAGTAAGACTCTGGAATACATTTCCTCCTCCCATTCGAGCAATCAAAAGTGTCACATTATTCAAAAAACGTGTAAAAGAACATTATTTATCTCTGTCTTCTATGTAAGTTTCCATATTATCACATATCTTTTTAACGTGCCTACTAGAAGAAATTTCATAATGAGATAAGTAGCGCCCTTCTACAAACTCTTCATTATGTTGTGTCCTTTCCATTGTTTGTGTATACATAAATTGTTAAATAAATAAATAGATTTAAAAAATGAGTTTCGGTACCTTAGTTTCACTATTTCACACTTCACTTCTAGCTACCCTCGATCTGTGTAAATGCGTCCAAGCATTGTTTGCTCCTTGTTTATATTAGATTTTTGACAAATACCCTGTATCTACATTGTATTTTGTTTATATAGTTATATATATATATGTATATATATATATAAATATATATATATATATATATATATATATATATATATATATATATATATATATATATATATATATATATATATTTATATACAACGTCTGCCTGGTCAGCTAGTATATATATAGATATACTAACGTGTTTAACATGTTCGTTATAGCCTATCGAAAATCCACTGCTGAACTCAGTGGGAGATATTTGCCATAGTTGCCACGCTTGTCAGGCGTGTGGCAGCAGTAATTATTACTAGCAATAGTAATAAAACTATCAAATAATATTTAAATCTTACATAACTTAAGTTAATCGAAATCTAATTTATAAGTCTCTATAGAATATGCAAATAACGCATATTAGCTTTTAAGACCTCTAACGTCCATTAAGCGATGTAGTACCTCAGTAAAGTTAGTCGCGTCAACTAATCCCGATTAAACCATCGATTTCAACTAAGGAGAATTTAAAGACTTTGTAAGTGAGCTTGTTACCTGTTTTAATAAGGACTTTAATATCATACGTAAACTAGCCTTAGTTTACGTATCATTTTAAGTAAATAACACTTTAATAAGTTAAAATAAGGAAAAAGAAATACTAAACATATATTTTCTCCATATACGTAATATATGGTATTTCACGGTGGCATTCTGTGCAGGTGTGATCCGTGCGAGTCGACTCATTTTATACTTAAATTTTATGCAAAAGTGTGATTCTACCAAGTCAAAATGTATAGGATAAACAATATTGTTAAAGAATTAAAATAACCCATAAAAATTGTTTAATCCAAAGAAAATGTTACGAGAGTTTATTTTATAATAATGATGACGAAATAGATGGCCCCATGAAATAAAATCAAAGGAGCCACCCGCCATAGTATTATTTTGTATGAAATATGCAAACAGTCGAAGTCGCTTTAATTTCTCTACCCAAAGAACAATGAATAAGTTTAGTGACGAAAATGAAGTGAATTTCTTCGGTGCCGTAACGGCTACGCTTTAAGTGGAATTGTTGAGCACTTTAAACCATTTCTTATTTGAAAATTGTTTTAAAAATAAAACAATTCCCGTTATTCGTTCTTATATTTTATCATTGTATTTTACAGCAGTTGAGAAATATTTCGAAAAAAGTTTTATATTTTGGATACAATTTTCATTTCTTCGAGATTCTGGTTTTAATTGTGCATTAGCCTGTGTATGTTTTGCAAGGTGATGTTGTGACCAGGATTAAGAAAGGAATGCTTCGGTGGTTTGGTCATGTAGAAATAAAGAATGAGGAAAGATTGACAAAGCAAATTTAAGTTGCAGAGGTGAACGGCAGAGTCGGGAAGGGACGCCCTAGGCGAAAGTTTATCGACCAAATTGGCGATATATTGAAAATGGGCCAAATCAAGAGTACGTTTAACCGACGAGCGTGTATGCGTAGATATATGGATATGGAGGAAGCGAAAGAGGTGTGTCAGGATCATGCCAAATGGAAGTCCATAGTCTCTGCCTACCCCTCTGGGTGACAGGCGTGAGTGTTAATGTATTATGTATATGTTATGTTTTAGCCTGTGGTTAGTCCCCCTGTTAAGATTTAAGCATAATCACCTGACAGAAGTCATTGAACTTAAAGAGGGAGTACTAAAGTGCAGGCAAGGTGGGAGACAAGGCCGTGCTACGTACTAATCCCGACCATGACGCCTATGGTGCCGTCATGACAAATGGGTGTAAGGGGCTCCGCTAAGATCTTGGAGCCCAAGCCAACCCCGCCTGCACGTGGCGCACCTGCTGGACAACGGAAAGGGCTCTGGCGATGCCACTCCTCTGGGATTCGTCCTAGGGGTTCGGGGGTCAGACGGCAGTCGCCCCGGTAATTGGCACTAAGCCACTCAAAAATGAACAGTAAAAGAAAGAGAGATACGTTTAGGGCTAGGGCGTCGCCGCATAACGACGCGCATGGGGATCGCCTTAACCCTGCGACAAGTATGCGAGGGCTACCGGGCCCCGTGCGAGCCCGGATAAAGACGTTAGCACCAACTACGAAGATTCGCTTTGCAAACTGGAACATTGGCACGCTTACGGGACGCTCCGCAGAGCTTGCGGCCATACTTGCCAGGCGTAAAGTGGCAGTGGCATTCCTGCAGGAGACACGGTGGAAGGCCAACAGGAGCCGGAATATTGGGCACGGCTACAAGCTGATTTATACAGGCTCTTCTGGCGGGGGAGAACGGTGTGGCAGTGGTGCTCGCCGAGCATTTCCACGATAGCGTCTTGGAAGTTAGACGCATATGCGACCGACTTATGGTAGTAAGGTTGCTTATTGAGGGGGTCGTGACCCACTTAATAAGTGCCTACGCCCCACAGGTCGGCTGCAGCGACGCGGATAAGACGCTGTTTTGGGATCGGCTCGGAGATGTACTACGCGGAATACCGTTGTCCCACGATGTCGTTTTGGGTGGCGACCTGAACGGTCATGTGGGCGAGGTGCAGGGGGAGTATGAACGTGTCCACGGCGGCTATGGTTACGGCCGAAGAAACGCAGAGGGGGAAACCATTCTCAGAACCTGCACTGCAGCTGACCTGGCCGTGGTGAACACGTTCTTCAAAAAGAAAACCGAGCACCTGATTACCTACAGGAGCGGTCGGAACGCCACTCAAATCGACTATCTACTGACCAGGAGAAGTCATATCAGTCGCGTGGTCAACTGTAAGGTCATACCCGGTGAGTGTCTCACTGCCCAACACCGGCTTCTTGTCATGGACCTCTGCGTAAAACCCCGTCACAGACACGCCGAACGTTGCCGCCGTCAAATCAAGTGGTGGCTGCTGGATCAAACCAGATACTCAGAGTTTGACTCTGCCGCTGGGGATATTAGTCTCGACACAGCAGGCAAGTCCGTCCAAGAGTGCTGGAAAACCATTCAGACAGCAATCACAAAGACGGCAAAGCGAGTTCTCGGCGTGGCGAAAGGGGGCCGCAAAATCGACAAGGAGACCTGGTGGTGGGACGCCACAGTCCAAGGTTCATTACGGGAGAAGAAAGCACTCTTCAAGACGTGGCAAGCGACCAAATCTCCTGAAGATCGCGCATCTTACAAGACAGCGAAAAGAGCTGCCAAGAAAGCTGTAGCCAGAGCCAGGCGTGACCACTTGCAACCATTATATGCTAAGTTGGACACTCCTGAGGGGCACAAGCTCATATATAAACTGGCGCGCTCTAGGGCCAAAGCAGCGCAAGATATTACTCGCTGCTGCAGCGTCAACGGCCCTAATGGCGAGCTCCTGTACGATGATCGTGCGGTGAAGGAGAGATGGCGCTCTTATTTCCACGTTTTGCTGAATACTCAGCACCGGGAAGTACACCCTCCCGAACAACTCCCGAACCATGGACTCGTGCCACCGATTACACCTGACGAGGTTCTCGCATCTCTTCGTCACATGGAGAATCGGAAAGCTGTCGGACCAGACGAGGTGCCAATTGAAGCGTGGAAAGCGCTGGGGGCTCGTGGTGTGTGCATTCTTACCAACCTTTATAATAAAATCCTGAGCGACCGAATAATGCCCGATCAGTGGCGGCTTAGTATAATAACGCCGGTCCACAAGGGTAAAGGGTCCGTTCAGGATTGCGGTAATTACCGCGGTATAAAGGTGATGTCACACACCATGAAGCTCTTCGAGCGCATTATTGACACCAGGATCCGACAGGAGTGTACAGTGTCGGACTCCCAGTACGGTTTCCAACCAGGACGCGGTACCATGGACCCTATATTCGCCCTAAGGATCCTCATGGAGAAGCACAGGGAAAAGAATATGCCTCTGCATTTCTTATTCCTAGACCTGCAGAAGGCCTTTGACTGTGTTCCTAGGGAGATGATCTGGTGGGCGTTGCGGTCGAAGTTGGTACCAGAGACCTACGTGGAAATCGTACGTGACATGTACCGCAACTCCGATTCAATAGTCATGACCGCTGTTGGTGATAGCGCCCCCTTCCCCATAACCGTAGGCGTGCATCAGGGCTCCGTCTTAAGCCCCTATCTCTTCAGTGTGATATTAGACGAACTGTCAGCCAGCGTACAAAAACTACCGCAGCCTTGGTTGCTTATGTACGCTGATGATATCGCACTGGTAGATGGGGACAAAGGACGGCTTACCAGACGCGTGCACGCATGGAGGGAGGCGCTTGAGAACGGCGGGCTGAAGCTAAACGTGGCGAAGACGGAGTATATGGCCTGCAACAGCACAGATCTGACGTCTCTCCGTATAGGCGACGACACCGTCGAGCGCACGGACAATTTCAAGTACCTCGGATCTGTGCTTGATGCGTCCGGAGACATCGATCGCGACATCAAGGCCCGTATATCAGCGGCTTGGGCGAAATGGCGCGAGGTGACGGGTGTCATTTGTGACCCCAAAATGCCGGTCAAGCTGAAGGGACAGGTCTATAAGACCATCATAAGGCCTGTCCTTACGTACGGCAGTGAGGCGTGGCCGGTGCTGGAGCGACACCGGCAGTTGTTGCATGTCACGGAGATGAACATGCTGCGGTGGATGTGTGGCGTCACGCGGAAAGACCGTGTACGGAATACATACATCCGCGGCAGCCTCCATGTCCGTGACATTGCTGACAAGCTGCAGGAAAGTCGCCTCCGCTGGTACGGCCACGTCTTACGACGACCGGCAAGTTACGTGGGAAACAAATGCCTGGATATGACCCTGCCTGGTACCAGGAGTAGAGGACGACCCAAGAAACGCTGGCTTGATGTCGTGCAGGATGACATGCGCGCCAATGGGCTAGTTGTGAGGGACGCCGAAGACCGGGCAAAGTGGAGGAGGAAGTGCAGGAAAGCGGACCCTGGGTTCTCCCGCGCTGGGCGGGATGAGCAACCGGGATAAACGCTCGGTAGAAGAAGAAGAAGAAGAAGTTGTGACCAGGATTAAGAAAGGAATGCTTCGGTGGTTTGGTCATGTAGAAATAAAGAATGAGGAAAGATTGACAAAGCAAATTTAAGTTGCAGAGGTGAACGGCAGAGTCGGGAAGGGACGCCCTAGGCGAAAGTTTATCGACCAAATTGGCGATATATTGAAAATGGGCCAAATCAAGAGTACGTTTAACCGACGAGCGTGTATGCGTAGATATATGGATATGGAGGAAGCGAAAGAGGTGTGTCAGGATCATGCCAAATGGAAGTCCATAGTCTCTGCCTACCCCTCTGGGTGACAGGCGTGAGTGTTAATGTATTATGTATATGTTATGTTTTAGCCTGTGGTTAGTCCCCCTGTTAAGATTTAAGCATAATCACCTGACAGAAGTCATGGAACTTAAAGAGGGAGTACTAAAGTGCAGGCAAGGTGGGAGACAAGGCCGTGCTACGTACTAATCCCGACCATGACGCCTATGGTGCCGTCATGACAAGCCAATACTATGCAGTTGTCTTAACTAATATATCGAATGTTAAAAGGTTTTAGGCTTAAAAATTAGATTACTGAGTTGCTTTGACATCCAGTAAAATAGAAACCTGGGTTTCACAGATACACACACATATCCGCACGCATGCACGTATATCATAAATAGTGGAAAAACTGTAATTTCTATTTTTACTTTTAAAGTTATTCTTTGTAATAAGTATAGAATATAATATACAGATATAGATATGGAAGAGCAAAGTCGCCTGCTATAGGCTATAATTGCTTTAAAAGTGATTCCAACCACTAATGATTGTAAACAAAATAATTTTATTATTAAATTATTTTTATTATTATAAAAATATATCCCTAAGCAAACATGAAATATGTACGATTTAGGTGTTTGCAGATTAACTGTCAGATGCTGCAAAATTTCTGGTTTATATGGTTATACATCATCAGTAATTTTAGTTCTTTGCAATACGGACTGTGTCTTTACGATTAGGGTATGATAGGGTAGACACATCTGTTCGGGATAAAAGTCTCTAAATAAATAAAGAAAAAGGCAAAAATTAAAGACCTTAGTAGCAATACATGTAATATATATATATATATATATATATATATATATATATATACATATATATTATAAGGTGAAAGCCAGTAAAACAACTATGCTCCCAACCAAGTATTATTAAGCTCTCAATAGAAAGGTCTTAAGATGAACATGGACATAAAGAAGTTATGTGTAATGTTTATGTCACACCTTTTTTATTTCATATTTAAGTAATAGAAAGCAGAAGGTTATTATCAATGGTAAAAGTTCTTCCGGGTCACCTGTACTAATGGGTTTCTCAGGGCTCGATTCTCGGCCCATTCCTGTTTCTGGTGTATATTAATGACTTACCTCACCTTGTAGGGGATAGTCATGATATAGTATTATTTGCTGATAATACTTCCTTGATTTTTAAACTTAAACGTCAATCATTTAAATGTGACGAAGTGAATAATGCTATATCAAAATTAGTGCATTGGTTTAACGTTTATAATCTGCATTTGAACGGAAATAAAACTAATTGTGTTAAATTTACAACAACGAATGTTAAAAATCTGAATACCAATGTGTTTTAAATGGGGAGGAATTGAGCCCTGTTGTATACACTGTTTTTCTTGGCATCACTCTTGACGCAAAGCTTCAGTGGGGCCCCCATATATCCAAATTAGCAAGCAGACTAAGTTCTGCAGCCTATGCTGTAAAAAAGATTAGAGGTCTCACTAGTGTCGAGACAGCTAGATTAGTTTATTTTAGTTATTTCCATAGCATAATGTCTTATGGGATTTTGCTATGGGGAAATGCGGCTGATTCAGAAACTATTTTTGTTTTACAGAAGAGGGCCATTAGAGCTATTTACAATCTAAAACCGAGAGACTCTTAGAGATAAATTTAAAGAAATTAATATATTAACTTTGGCCTCTCAGTATATTTACGAAAATTTAATTTATGTTCACAAAAACAAAGATAGTTTTAGTAAAAAAAGTGATGTACATTCTGTAAACACTAGGAACAAACACAAGCTAGTGATGCCAGTTTCTCGACTCCACAGAGTCAGTAATTCATTCTTGGGGCAATGTATACGCTATTACAACAAAGTCCCGGAAAGTGTACAGGTTCTCTCTATTACCAAGTTTAAATGTTTTATTAAGCTGAAACTGTATAAAAAGGGTTATTATAGTTTAAATGAATACATGGTTGATAATAACCCCTGGGAATGAGGTGGTCGCTTCCAAGCAGTTTCTTAAATAAATTTTGTAAATAGTTCGTAATCATTTATATTGTAAAATTTATTTAAAAAAAAATGTCCCGCTGGTTTTCTTGCTGGTTCTTCCCAGGACAGAGGGTATTTTTTCGAACCAGTGGTAAAGTAAAAAATGACTTTTAATAAGAATTACACATGTAATGTATATTGAATAAAAAATATTCTATTCTATTCTATTCTATTCTATGCCGGTAGTTGTTGGGAGCACTAAGCTCGAAGTTGTTGATGTGTATGTTCACCTGGGACAAATAGTCCAACTAGGCAAGTCCAATTTCGACCGAGGGATCAATCAACGGGTTCAACGCAGTGTTCGGGAAATTACGGTACATCATTTCGTCAGGTATACCTCAAAACTTGAAAACGAGACTGTACAACCAATGAATGTTGCCAGTGATGACCTATGGGACTCAGACGTGGTTTTTCACTGCTGGCCGTATGTGGACGCTCAAGGTCGCTCAGCGAGCTAGTGAGAGGGCTATGCTCGGAGTTTCACTGCATGATAAAAATAGAAATGAGAATATCCGCAACAGAACCAGAGTAACAGACATAGCCCAATGGGTCAGTAAGCTGAAGTGGCAATAGGTTGGCCATATACCTAGAAGAACCGACAACAGATGGGGAAAAAAAGGTTTTCGAATGACGGCCTCGTACTGGCGCTCGTACTGGCGGTCGAAGTGTAGGGCGTCCCCCATTAGATTAAGTGACGACCTGGTAAGACATGCAGGAAGTCGTAGTCAAGTATACCCCAATTAAATTAAAAAAAAAAATTCAATGTACAGAAATCGTCGTGTCAGAGTTTGATTATAATATAGATAGATAGATGACAAACATGCAATAAATTAACCAAATGGTCGCTACATGGGAACTGATGGAATAGGTGTTCATGAAGACACGTAAAAATATATTTTCCTTTTAAAAACTTCAAGGTCTCAATAACAAAACTAAGAGTCATAATAATGCCATTTTTTTGGAAGGTATGTTTTTTATCATAGTTTTTGCTTTTATACAAACGTTTTATACGTCATTTAATGGATATTTAAGACCACTTTTATCTTTAGTTACATACATATTTGAAAATGTTTTTTTTTCTTCTGATATGGGTGCATCTTGACATTCTACTTAAGCCAGTATCTGTAGCGAAAATCTTACTACATAGCCAGTTATGTAAAAAATCACTTCTTTTGATGGCTTGGGTAAAATAGTCTCTGGTAACGCCAAATCATTTCCACAATCAACTATAAACTGCGAATGTATCATATCATAACAAGAAATATACAGAACTCCTAATGTTATGCTTCCTGTTGGGCCTTTTTATCGCTAGTACCCATTATTTGTTAATTTACGACTTCTCATAAAACTATATAATAAAATATATAAATATTTTATCGCATTAAACATTGTTATGTTCCTATATAACTTTATATGGAATGGAAATGGAAAAGGGGAAATCTCTCACCGGGCAAGGGCAAGCCTGGGGAGCGGCCAACGCTCCAAGTGGTAGTTCGGAGCAATTCTATATATACTGCTTTTTCTTCGGAACTTTGATAGCGCGATTTAGATTTCGATATGTTTCGCTTATGGCGTGACGACAGCGCCGCCACATCACTTCGCTGCCAAACCCATAGGTTGATAGTGCAGTCTAGATGTCGACGAACATGCAAGTGCTAGGAAATTGCCTTGTAATGTGCGGTGAGTCGAGAAGAATGCAAGTAATCAGCTATAGTGACGTGAAGTAGAGACGGGCAGTAAGGCTCAGAGCCGTGCCGAACACTGTAGCGCAGAGAGTAGCTTGAAGGAACAGGAAGCATTATTATTCCATTGCTGCGATGAACCTTTGTAAAGCTAGATGGCTTGCAGAATGTGAAGACTGCGGACGATATCTGCTCGGGAGTGAATGAATAGGGTACTTGAGGACGATGACGAAGGTTTGAAGTTGTAGTTTCCAAAGATTGTTGGTTGCGTGTTAATATCACGTCAGTTAGTCACCAGTATGGCCGTGAAAGGAAAAGGGGAGATCTCTCACCGAGCAAGGTATTAAGCCTTTCTTGATCTCAACTTTCAGCTTTATCGATCTCAGATAAAGGGGTGGGGGGAGGGGAAGCACATTATTTATTTTAGTGCAACGTTGCGGACACGACGTTACACTAAACTCAATAATCTTGGGGCACTGGGATAATATTATGTTCAGTTCAGTGATTACATTAAAATAACATGGAGGAGTTATCTAAAAAAAAAAATACTGAGCTATAAAGTGATATGGTTAAGTTGCATACAGAATATACATTTGTTTCAAAAGAAAGGGATCAACTTCAGAGAACAGTCGATGAGTTTTGGCAATGCAGCAAGAAATATGAGGAATCCCTCAGATTAATTGCTGCATTACAGTTACAGTTTAGTAAGGCTAATGAGCAGATTGTGCAATTAAAACATTACATAGACAACATGAAAGCGTCCCAAACTCAAAGTCTGTTCAACGAGCTCATAGAATGTGAATCTTCTAAAGCATTGCAACCCTCCATAAAAATTGATTTGACTGGCGATGATTATGTCACATCAAGAACAGAAGCAAAGGCTACCTGCAGTAGAAGAAAATTAAAGAAATATATAAAAATTAATAAATATATTATAAAACTACATAAACTAATTAAAAATAAAATTAATGTTAAAAATTATGTAAATATATGCAAATAAAAGCAAGAATTAATTAATAAACTTAAAATATATTCAATTGAGGTGGAAAATATGAATCACTGTTATAAGACTGACATAGAGTGTCTAAATTCAACAATTTTATACGTTAAAAAACTCCCTACAAATTTTATCAAATAAATATGCATCGGCTCAAGATGAGATAAATGAACACATATTGGCCATGAATGATCTGGTAAAATCATGTAAATATAATGAAGAGCGCTTTGACTCCTTAATAAAACATCAGAGTGAGTATCAGCGCTCCATATCAGGTTCTTCGGGGACAATATGTGTAAATAACAAAGTAAACAGTAAGGACTCATTATTTTCACCTACACTGTATGACAGTGCCATGACAAAGGATATAAACTTAAAAAGCAATGTAAATATTAAAAAATAAATAAAGTTATTATGTATTGTGATGACATAGGCAAAAATTTGGGCATGATATTAAATAACTGTTTAGAAGGACATATGATCAGTAATTATTGCATGCCAGGAGCATCCTTTAGTCATATAATGAATAAAGTTTTAGCTAGTAAATTTTGCCCTAATAGCACATTAATAATTCTTGTTGGGAGAAGAGGCAATGTAAACAAAAATCAATTATTAAAATATATTGATAATCTAAATAATTTAAATGTACATAAAATTATCTTGTTTACATTGCCTTACATACAGAGTTAGCCGCAGGAAAATAAAATAAGATATGATTTTTTATTAATGAATCACTTTTCATGTAATAATAATTTAAACTTGACATTTAATTGTTATAATTATAATAATTAATTTAATTAAATATAAATAAATAAATTATAAATAAATTAATTAAGAAATGTTTGACTAGTGATAGGTATTACGAGTACCTATCTAAATATATTTTAAGACAGATAGCAAATGTGCTATCTTATTGTTTAAATATTAACTCAGGCAAGGACTTGACTACACAGACATCTGCTCCTTTTGAGCAATATAATGACTTAATATGTAATTTGGAATCAGATCCAAGTAATTTAAATTAGAAAATGAGACAATAGTGGTAATCTCTAGCAGTTGTAATAATTTATAATGTAGCTTACAAATCTTTAATTATATGACTTCACAGAGTGATAATGAAAATTGTTTACACCTGGTGCATCAAAATATACAAGGCATGGTAGGCAAAGAGCTAGAAATTGAGTTGTTCTTAAATAGCAACAATATTCATATTTTATGTATTACTGAACATTGGTTAAAAGCTTATAACTTAATGTTTAACTTCAGTTATCACCAGGTGGTCAGTTATTTCAATAAAAAAGCGGTTTTAAGAGGTGGCTCCTTAATATTAGCTAGTAAATTATTGTCATGTAAAGAACATAAAGATATTGTGAGACTCTCTGTTGAGCGAACTGTAGAAATGGCATGTGTTGAGTTTGAGCACCTCATTGTTGTGAGTGTCTACAGACTCCCATGTTCAATATACGATACTTTTGAAAAAATTATTGAGGAAGTTTTTGCTAAGCTTAATAATTAGAATAAATCTGTTGTAATATGTGGAGACTTTAATATCAATCTCCAAGAAGCTTCCTCTATCAATATTAAATTAAGATCATTGTTAAAATAAATAAATTGAAAAGACCATATGATTTATATGGTCTTTTCAATTTATTTTTAGAGCCAATGCGTATTGCTCAATCTAGTGCAACATGTATAGATAACATTTTTACAAATGTGAAGCCGTTGCATAAATGTATAATTCAAAAATTAAGTTCTGATCACTGTGGACAGGTAGCTTCGTTACCAGATGTTCACAAAAAGCATGTAGATAAGAAATTGGCGTTAGTTCCAGTAAATTCACGTCGCTTGGAGAAATTTAGAAGTAACATAGTGAAAAAACTTCCATCACTTTCATACCAAAATGATCCAAATTTTTTGTATGGAACATTATTTAAGCTTATTTGCAATGAATTTAATAATACATTTACTCCTAAAATATTCTCCTTGAACAGTCGGAAGACATTTAATGAATGGGCGACAGTAGGAGTCCATAAGAGCAGACATAGGTTATATGATTTTTACCATGAAAGGTCATACAATCATAGCGTCGAATTTAGGGAATATGTAAAAAAATATTTAAAAGAGTGTGCTCCACAGCCAAGTCTTTGCATTTGAGCAACAAAATTAAGACGGCTTCTAATAAAATTAAAATGACATAGAGTATAATTAAAAGCGAAACTAATGAGATCAACTCTCGCAATGCAAACTACCAGTTAAGTGTTAATAACAAATTAATCGAATCAGGTCAGGATGTTGCAATGGTTTTTGAGAAATATTTTACTAATATTCCGATATTAACCACTAAGTCACTGAATTCTTCTCCCGCGGTCACCGAATCATTACTTAAACAAAATGTAAATGCGTGTACAAAGTATTTTACATTTCATAAAGTATCATCAAAAGATATTGTAAAATATTTTAAAACTATTGATGTTAAGAAAACTGCGGATCTGTGGGAAATTTCCGTTAAAGTTATTGTGTCTATAATAGATACAATCGCGCCTCATTTAGCTATTATTTTTTATACTAGTGTCGAATCTGGTGTGTTTCCTGATTTAATGAAGTATAGTATAGTAATAGCTTTATTTAAATCTGGTAGTACATTAGACCCCGCCAATTTTAGACCTTTTTCTGTACTACCAACACTTAGTAAGATTTTTGAAAAAAATATTCTTGATCAAATGTTAAATTTCTTTAATATAAATAATATACTTCATAAAAATAAATTTGGTTTCACAAGGGGTCGCTCGACAACTGATGCCGGTGTTGAGCTGATTAAATATATATTTAATGCATGAGAGAATTCACAGGATGCTTTGGGTATATTTTGTGACCTATCCAAAGCCTTCGATTGTGTTCACCATGAAACATTAATCAGGAAACTTCAACACTACGGTGTAAGAAGGGATGCTCTTAAATTAATTATTTCATATTTAAGTAAGAGAACGCAAAAAGTTGTCAATAACAGTATGAGTTCTTCCGGGTCGATGGTACAGATGGGCGTGCCTCAAGGCTCAATTCTCGGCCCCTTTCTGTTTCTTGTATACATTAATGACTTACCTTACATAGTAGGAGATAACCATGATATAGTATTATTTGCAGATGACACTTCTTTGATTTTCAAATTAAGTCGATAATTGCTAAAATATGACGAAGTAAATAATGCTATATCTAAATTAGTAAATTGGTTCAATGTTAATAATTTGCATTAAAATGGCACTAAAACGAAATGTATGAAATTTATGATTTCAAATGTCAAACAATTAAATACTAATGTAATTATAAATGGGGAGAAACTGAGTCTTGTAGATACCACCATTTTTCTTGGAATCGCACTAGACGCGAAGCTTCAATGGAGCCTTCATATATCAAAACTAGCAAGCAGACTTATTTCTGCAGCATATGCCGTAAAAAAGATTAGAAGTCTAACTAGTGTTGAAACAGCTAGTTGACTTTAGCTATTTCCATAGCATAATGTCGTATGGTATTTTGCTATGGGGACACGGAGCTGACACTGAAATTATATTTGTTTTACAGAAGAGGGCCATAAAAGCAATTTATGATTTAAAGCCTAAAGAGTCGCTGCGACAAAAATTTAAGAAAATTAATATATTAAATTTGGCTTTATTAGGGTTTCTGATTTGACGATTGAAAGTGGAGATCCTTTGAAAGCGTATTGCTACATTTCACCTCACCTCAATTCTCCATAAGTAGATCCAATCGCATAGGCGGTTGGCGGCTGTTAAGAGCATCTTAGTAAGGTATGTTTCATTGGAATGAGTGACGAAGAAAGCAGTGTCATCTGCGAAAAGATCAGTATTCATAACTGGGTGCTTAGGGATGTCACTCGTGGAGAGTGTGAAGAGAAGTGGGGAGAGGACGAAGCCTTATGGGACTCTAGCCTTGAGGTGACACTTTGTGGAGTGAGAACCCGCTTTTCGATAGCGAAAGTGGCATTGGCAAGAAAGGCTCTGAAGGTGTGGATGAGCCTATCAGGTACGTTGAGTTTATTCAGCTTGTAAAGAAAGCCGTCTTGACAGGCTTTGTCAAATGCTTTTGCCACATCGAGGTAAAGGGCACTGGTGGACTGCGATTATTTTGTGGGTGTTTAAATGATTTCAAAATGTATTCTGGGAGACGATCTGTCGATCTGACGACTGGTCGATGCACGAGTGTTCGGGTCTGAAGCCGAACTGCTCGTCTGGAAGAAGTTTGTTGGTGAAGAAGAGACGCTCGTAAACTTTCCCCAGTGTGCTGAGGAGACTAAATGGTATTTATCTAGAGGTTAAGTTGCGCGGTATCCCCGGTTTTCGGATTTCTATTACGTCTGCTGCTTTCGCTTTTCGGAAGAAGCAGCTGGAAAGAAAAGTGTTGAATATACCTACCAGAAGGCATACTAGCGGCGCGGTGAGAGATTTCAGTACCCTGTTGCTAATGCAATCGGGGCCGGGAGCCGATTTCTTTTTTGGATTTTTACTTGGAAGTAAGTTACTTCGAAAATTTGATAGCCCTGTGGCGGCACTGTCGTCGCGCCACAAGCGAAACACATCGAAGCCTAAATCGCACTAACAAAATTCCGAAATTAAAGCAATATATATAGAATAGCTCCAAACTACCACTCGGAGCATTGGCCGCTCCCCAGGCAGAACACCTTGCACGACGGGAAATCTCCCCTTTTCCTTCCAGCGCCACAGCCCGATTTAAGTTTCGATATGTTACTCTTATAGCGCGACGACAGCACCACCACATCGAAAGCTCTTAGATGTTTTATTTTATGATCCATATGGGTTATAAATACAAAAGATATTTACCTTTAATAATATAATGCTATCATAATTATTACGAAAGAAGTCATGTTATTAAAATAATATTCGAGTACAACGTGGCACAGCCCTTCCCCTAATTCGCGGAAAACCCTAAACGCGAGGCGCGGGCACGTACTGTGACGTTTCCACTCCCCCCACGCGCCTCCCACTACAACCTTTGAAGGCCTTAGTAATTTTGGTAAAATCACTGTTTTCTTATCCAAATATTACATACTAATATAAAGAAATATCATTGTTGTTCTTATTATGCTTTCGTGAGTCGTTTTTGGAGCTTGGCACTGCACATTTCACAATGATAACTAAAAATTCTAATTCATATTGTCGAGAGACATAATTAACGCGCGTGACCTCTCGTGATTAATAAAGTCGTGCTGGTCATTTTGAGACGCGTGTTTACAGTTCTGACTTGCTTACACGCACTCTAAAGTTTCACTATCATCATTATCATTACAGCCCTTCACAAGTTCACTGCTGAAAATAGGCCTCCCCCAAGGAATGCCACAAAGTACGGTCCTGAGCCACCACAATCTTACACCTATCTACCGTTAAATAGGTTTCGTACTCTGGTTCTGTACTCGGATAGTCATCGTAGCCCTACTGTACAAACACTTCAGCACTTCGATATACCGAAAGTCAACTTTGCACCGCTCAAAGGACTGCAGCACCGCCCAAATTTCGACGGAATCGAAGGCTTTATGATAGTCCACATACGCCAGACATAGTGGTAAATTGTACTCCTCGGACTTCTGTAAAATTTGCCGAAGGGTATGTATGTGGTCTATGGTGCTAAAGCCTTTTCAGAAACCGGCTTGTTCGGGAGGCTGGAACTCGTCTGCATGCAAGACGATTCGTAATGACTCTCAAAAGCGGCATGTAGACGCGGCTTAGAAGGGAAATCGGTTTGTTGATCTTCAAGAGAGCGTTGTCGCCTTTCTTGAAGAACAAGATGACCGCACTTCTGCTTCACGCCTCCGGTGTAGTGCCACCATGGAGGCCGAAATTAAAGAGCTTCTGAAGGACTTCAGGTACCGATTTTCCACCCGCTTTCAGATTCTTCGCTGTAATTACATACTAGCCTAGCGCCCTGCCCTTTTTAAGGTGCTGCAGAGCCATTCTAATTTCGCTCAGACTGACGTCCGGAATATCATCAGAACTGTGTCGGATAAGATTTTCTTTTTGTTTGTCACATACTTGCGTGTGGCTCCAACGATAATGATGTCTACAGCTACCCATAGAACCTCTCAATCTCACTCAAAATCTCAGGTGTCCCGGAACGACGCTGCCGCACTCGGTCTTCAATTTTGATAGTTGATTCATTCTGGCGGACAGATCTAGCAAAGACTTTGGAGTTTGCTTATAAATAATCTAAGTCAGGACCCGAAGCAATTATTTGTAGACCCACTTTTTCCGTGTGGGATTTGAAACCACGGAACTAAGCGCTGCAAGTCGTTGCTAAGCAACTTTACCACGTAGTTGTCAAAGATTAATTTTATTTAATTAAAAATTCACTTATAATTTAGTCAAAGCAGCTTAACTTTATTACTTATTATAATAATGAAATTTTGCATAATTATATAATGGCGATATTCTTGTTATTTTAAAATCCTTACTTACCTTTATATTTCAGAAGCTTGAAGTTAAACTTTCTAATTGGATTAAGCATTAACAGCTGTACTGCCCTAACAAACTCGATCCGAAACTCGGATTATATAGTAATTTAGTTACAATATTTCATTATTCATAATGCTTCAACGGCTGTAGTAATTAAGTGATTAATATTGGTGCTTGCTCCACCACTTATCCTTACTTGCCTTGATACACTCTCAGATACGAGAGGAGTTCTGTACCCAGCAGAGTAACGAATAAAAGCCGTAACTGTAAGTTTTGTTATCACTTTTATAACGAGTTTGTTAAAACAATGATTTGCCCTGTGGGGCCGTCGTAAGCGAATACATTACCATACAATCCCGTGGGTATCAAAAGTGACATCAGAGGGGAATGTAAACAGGAGATGGGCAGCAGAATCTTTCCGACAACAAATCAATAACAATAGAAAAAATTGTGGTTGTCAATCCTCCTGCCAAACATGATAACTTTGGCTAACAACCCATATGAGGTAGGATTATCTTTGATGAAGTCTTATCCGTCAGAAGGTGGTAGGATTCTTTTCTGCCTAGAAATTAGTCTAAGTCATTATATCCTAGTCCTCGACAGTGACAACACATCTGTACTTTTCTTTGTTTGATGTAGGTTGCATGTGTTCATGAGCCGCATTTGCTATTTACCATCAGGTGGTCTGTTAATTCATTTGTCACTTCAGTTTTTATATGTATATATATATATATATATATAGTTCAGTAACATAGCAGCTTAACATCGCTGTATCTATCTATTTATCCTTAGAACTAACAACGCATCTAAATTCTTAATCGAAGAATGTAGTGCTCGTGAGCCACAGCACCCAATAACTACCAGCTGAAAATTTGGTAGTCGATTTCAGAAACAAGTTGTGGTTGGATGAAAACTTCTGGTGAAACGGTGGCCATCCCTTTCCACAAGCAGCTGGCAGGGCTGTCTGGGTTAGGCAGCACATCACAGATGTAGGCTGTGGTAGGGGTGGATTGCTTCTACGCCTTTATACGCAAGTGATGTAAATGGTACGTAGAACCCGATCCATCTCCAACAGTATTCTACTCGTCACTTACCGGTACGAGGTTACCACTCGAAAACATTTTACCTCATCGGCTGTAGATTCTTCGAGCTATATGATCGGCCCATTAGTATATAATCGTACTATTCGGTTTAGCGATGAAAGTTACTCTGGTTCTACTAGAATTAAGATATTATTGATATTTATGTATCGATAGAACACGATCAATGCAATTTCGATGCCCACCAACACGACTAAAATTGTAAGTCGTACATTTAAGTTTTTATTGTAATAGAATAATTGTGACAAACAATCTCACATACTACCTGATTGTAAGCAGTAGCCATTAGACATAAACATCTATCCTCTATTAAGAATCAAAACACTGATACATTGTCACCACCGGGAACTTAGATAGAATGCCTCATTTCCAATAAAAAGAGGCTCCGGTTACTATACTCACCATACGAAACACAGCAGCGTTAAACTGCTATATTACGCTGGAATTCTGTGAGAGCGCGGTCCTTAACTGGCCGAGCTGACTTATTCGTGCAACAACTATAATTGAGCTTCAGCATGGCTCTACCACGTAATTAAGAAAAAAAAAACTCAAGGCACATTATGCACTAAATATCATTACTACGAAACTAGTCTTTCATTTCCCTCGGTCTGGAAACTTATTTGTTAATTCTTTGAAGGAGAAATTAAAGCGAAGTCTGGAACTGCTTACCTATTTAACTTAATTTTATGAGTCTTGAAAAGTCGACTTCTTGCTAATTGATATAAATTAATTATTCAATGCTCTTACAGAAAATGCTCAATTACTTTTTATGGTACATACAAGTTGCTTTATTATAAACAGGATGATATGAATATGAAGCATATCTTGATGTTCTTCATTAGATTGTAAATGCCCATTGCCGGAAATGGATTTGTCTTCGCTTGGCACGTGGATTGACCATCGAAGTAGGTACCAGAGGTACCTTTGACTCTGCTGTCTCTCGCCAGTCTCTGAATATTTTTCCGCCATAAACCTGAAGCCAATTAAATTTATCTGGCATTTCCGATTGTCGTCTCTTACAATACCTATGGAATGAATCCTATGGATTAGTTTACGTCACCACCGCATTGTAATCGCCCTATTTAACAGCCATGGGATGAAACGTGATACATTCTCTTATGCCAACACCGTACTGCAAATAATCTTTCACTCCTCTTAATACGTGGAAGAGCCATGCTGCAGCTATATTAGTAGTATAGCTGTAGCACGAATGGGTCGGCTCGACCGGGGAAGGACCACCATCTCACAGAATACCAACGTAAAATAGCAGCTTAACACTGATGTGTTTCGTATACCAAGTATAGAGAACCGGATACCCTTTTTACTGGAAAAGAGGCATTCCAACTTAGTCTGCACGTGTGACAACGCATCTGCATTATATTCGCAAACGAGGATAGATGTAGATGTCTATGGGCCACAGCAATGATTTCCTATTAGGTAGACTGTGTGCCCGTTTGTCACACTATCCTATAAAAAAAATATTTGTTGTTATGGCAGCTACCGAAATAAACATTCTGTGATACTTTTTTAACCTATTACGAATCATGAGATACAGCCCGCTGACAGACAGATAAACGGATGGACGGACAGACGGACAGCGGAGGCGTGTAATAGGGTCCCCTTGATAACCCTTTGGGTACGGAACCCTAAAAATGAGTAGGCTACTTTATTGAATGTCCCTAAGTCATATCGGCTCCAAAAACATTCTGGTATAGCCGATCCAACAAAGAAATCGTGCGAGGAAGAAAACTTCTTGACAAATACAGCTTGACTTGAAACTGCGGCAATTATAGCAAATCCCCCAACAATGACGCACTAACCAGAAAAACTTATTATTTTAATGTCTTCAACCATTTCAATTTATATTCGTCATTTAGATGTTACAGTCTCTTTGCTTTATGCCTTCCATTAAGCTGCTTGTGGCCGTTTGTAATAGTATCTAGCGCTTTGTTGTTGTAGTTCGAGACTGTCAAAGTAAGCGTCATATTTCGCTTAGAATCGTCGTTTCAAGTTTAGTAAATATGTCATAGAATAAATTAAAACAGTATCAATATATCGTGTAGTGGCGGTGTGAAAGAATTCATCGCCCAGTTTCACACAGGTGTCGTAGAAAGCTACTTCGAAAAATGCCATTAAAATATAAGGATTCAGATCAACTTCTTTACTCTAGACGTTAAATATCTAGGTCAAGGGTGCGAGACGTCTGAACGTACACATTGCGTATACATCAGAGCGTACATCTGATACTGGGAGCGTCAATCAGCATGCTAAGCTTTTTTAAATATAACAAGTGTGATAAACGAGCGCACAGTCGACCTAATGGTAAGGGAATGCTCAGGCCTACAGATATTATTAGGTCGATAGACATTTATCCCTAATTAAGCATTCTTACTCAGATCCTTTGTCATCACTGAGGTTTAAGATGGAATGCCTCATTTCCAGTAAAAAGGGTCTCCAGTTCTCTACACTCACCATACGAAACACAGCAACATTAAGCTGCTATTTTATGCTGGCATTCTGTGAGAGCGTGGTCCTTCCCCGGTCGAGCCGACTCATTCCTGCTACAACTATAATATCGCGGAGTGATAAGAGGTGATGAGTTCTATCTTTAGCGAATAGATGGTGTAATTTAAATTCCCAGATACTTAATAAATTAATATAATTCAAAAAAAGGATGTGAATTGCACAAAGATCGTAGGTCAAGTGACATGAGTAGACAGATTTGCATAAAGAATCTTCAAGCGCCTCACGCGGGTGACGGCTATGTTCCTGCGATCGTGTTTTAGCGTAATATTTGCGCAGGCGTTAAGTCTGAACATCCTCCCGGCCGTTGAAAGATCACTTTCAACCCTGAAGTTCCTCGGCTGTCGGCAGCTTGCACAGCCTTACTAGAGATCGGCGCACACTGCCTTTATTACTGGTGATGTCTGCCACTCTCGCTGTTCCGTCAGATCCCGTGATGAGGCGTAGTACTCTCCCGAGCTTCCAAAAGAGTGGAGAAGCATTGTCATCTGCCAAGAGTACCATATCTCCTATGTCCAGCTTTGATGTACTGCTTTCCATTTTGTTCTCTGGTGCATCTCAGACAGATATTCACGCTGCCACCTTTGCCAGAAGTGTTGCTGTATTTTTCTAAGCGTTCATAGCGTTGAAGTTTACTTTCCTTGGAGTCACCCAGATGTTGTGACGGCGGATCAGTTAACGCTCTCCCGATCAGGAAGAGTCCTGGGGAAAGGAAAAGGAGGTCATTAGGAGAGGATGAGGCGGCACAAGGGACGGCTGTTCAAAATCGCCTCCACTTGTGTAAACAAAGTATTCCTCAAAAGTGAGGTTTTTTAAAAGGAATTTTGCCGATTTAACTCCGGCTTCCCATATACCACCAAAATGAGGAGAGTAAGCCGTAATGAACTTAAACTGGATAGAATTTTGACTTGCAAAATCAAATAGAGGGTTTTGATTTTGCTTGATAAATGATCCTAACTCCCTTGCGGCTGCTACGAAGTTAGTTCCGTTATCACAAAATATTTCCGTTGGTCTGCCTCTGCGCGCCACAAAACGCCGAAGTGTCATTACGAATGCATCCGTAGTTTAATCACTCACAGCTTCGAGATGGATGCACTTATCACGCAGACAAACGAACAAACACATGTAGCATTTTATTAAACAACTTCCACGGCCCTTACGGTTTACGATCGTGAACGGTCCCGCGAAGTCCAGACCCACTGACAAAAACGGATGACCTGGGTTTATACGTTGGAGTGTTAGATTACCCATTTTAGGTTGCAACGTTTCACCGCGTACACGTCTACATCGAACACAGTTATTAACTGTCCGCCATGCGAGATGTCGTCCGTTTACTGGCCACACTGTTTCCCTTACAATAGATAACAACAGTAAAGGACCCGCGTGCATATTGTTGATGTGTTCTCTTTCAAAGTGCAGTCTTGTTAACCTGTGCGAGGCATGAAGTAAAATGGGGTGGCTTTTCTCATATGAATAATAATTAGCCGCATCCAACGGACCTCCAACTCGCATTATTTTATTATTTAAAAACGGAGACAAACTTAAATTTTTTCTTTTATTACTTAAAGGTTTAGTTTTAGTTAGCGGGTCGTATTTAGTTGTGAAGGATTGAGTTTGAGCGATAATACATAATGAATTCCATGAATCACGTAATTCCTCAACAGTTAATAAACCTGCGCGTTTCGCATTGCTATTTCTAGTGTTAAATATGAATCTTTGCACGTAAGCAAATAAACGTTGTAGTTTATTGAGAGAAGAATATCTTTCAAAATCTAAAAATGGTTCACTAATTTGTGCAGAGTGCACTTTCAATTCGGGTAAAGGATCAGATTCCTTGGCATTCAATACTGGCCATTTGATTTCATTTTTAAGTAAAAATGTGGGTCCCGACCACCAAAGTGACAACGACATGATGTTTTTTGCATTTACCCCTCTTGAAATGAAATCCGCAGGATTTAAATCGGTTGGAAAGTATCTTCATTATAGCGGTGAAGCATGCTCCAATATTTCGCTAATACGATTAGCTACAAATGTTTTCAGTCTAGTGATATCACCTTTAATCCAGCCCAGAACCACACGAGTCACACCAGTACACAATCCTTGCGGGCTTGTATCTCAAGGAATCGACTACAGACTTAGTAAGCTTAGTAGCGACCAAAGCGACACATAACTCTAATCGTGGGATGCTGGTCGGCTTAAATGGTGCTACTTTAGACTTAGCACATAGTAATTGGACGGTGACGTCACCATTTGTGCTAATTGACTTAATATAAACACATGATTCAAATGCAGACGGAGAAGCGTCACTAAACGAATGTAATTCTATATTTTTAGGAAAATGACATAACAACAACCTCGGAATTTGTAAATAAGATAAGAATTTTAAGTTGTCCGTAAATTTAGTCCATTCCCTTTTTTATTTCGGAGAGTACTGGTTGATCCCAGTTCAGTTTTTCCTTCCATAGCCTTTGCAACATCATTCTAAGTACTACTATTACTGGGCTGAGAACACCCAAAGGATCAAATATTTTGAAGGAATTTGACATTATAAAACGTTTCGTTATAGGTACATCTGGTTCCTGTGTCACCCTTATAGGAAAATGTAAAGTGTCGCTAGAGGGTTTCCATCCAATATCAAGAGTACTCGAAGACTCGCTGATAGTTAGACTATCTTGCTTATTTATGTCAAGGTTATCAAATATATACGGATGATTGCTCTTATATTTTCGAAGATTAAAACAACCTAATTTTAATGCATTGGATAATGAGTTTTGTATGTAAATTAATTTCTGAGGATCATCAGCTCCTGTTTTTAAATCATCCACATAAAATCATTTTGATGATCTTTTTGATAAGTTCATCATCTTGTTCCTGTCCTAGCTGCCGCAAACCCCGTGTACTGAGGTAACTTGCGCTTGCTTGCCATATGTTAAGGTATTTAAGACCAACTTTTAGATAAATTGGAAAATAAGCTGCAAGTTTCTATCATTTTCGTTTACAAGCACCTGCCTATACATTTTTTTCACATCTCCAGTGAGTAGGTACTTGTATTGCCTTGCCCGAATAAAGATGGAAAAGAGGGTGTCTTGGACATTGGGGCCTACCATCAAAATTTCATTCAATGAGTAACTTGATGTAGAAGAGTCTGAGCCGTCGAATACTACGCGGAGCTTGGTAGACTCGCTCTCTTGACGTATGACTGCATGATAATACAAGTAGTACGCTAGGCGAGGGACAGGTGAACTATTATAGTTAGAAACAGAGAGATGCCTTAATTCTGCATATTCTATTATGAATTCTGTGTATTCAGATTTAAGGTTTGGATTACGCTTGAACCGTTTTTCTAAATTAATGAATCGTTTTTTCGCAAGATTGTAGCTTTTACCTTAACAATCTACTGATTCTTTCAAAGGTAATTTGACACAAAACCTGCCTTCTTCATCTCTTATGGTATCAGCGAGAAAGTGCCTTTCACACTCTTTTTCATCTTCACTTATGATTGATCTTTTTGGAACTTCTTCTAACTCCCAAAATTTAGAAAATAGCTGTTCTATATTTTCATTTTGCGATGAAGAGACAATGGCGTGATTACAGTGTATCCTATTGCTCGATACTGCTGAATTTATAGGGCCAGACATTATCCAACCTAACTGTGAACTCCTTAACTTAGGATTGTTTGGTCCTAGAGAACGTTGTTCGTTGCCTAGAATGTCCCAGAAGAGATCAGCACCTATTAGTACATCTATGGGAGCTAGCTGATAAAACATGAAGTCAGCAAACTGAATATTTTCTCGTAATTTATTTGACTTAATGTCAACCGGCGTCTTTGGTAAACGACCGATGAGCTCATTTAACATAAAACACGATAACATTGCACTGAAATTACTATTGGTTGCTTATAATTGAATATCATAACTTTCAAGCACATTCATTAAAGAAGTGTTGCTTATACCAATGACATTTAGTGTGTCAATGTGGCGAGACTTTAATGACTTTAGGGACTCAGATATAAATGATGATTGGCTTCCGCAATCTAAAAGAGCACGAACCTTGACCTTTTGATGATCAACTGGTTTCAATACTTCAATGATAGCAGTAGATAATAACACCTGATTTTTATTGTGATTAGAATAGTTAACGATGATTTCATTTTCATCTTGTTCATCAATGAGAGCGAGGTGGCTTGAGGAGGATGGTGGGCGATGGAGCAGACTATTGTGACGCTCGGTGCAGCCGCATCCACCGCATGGACCTATGCGACACTCGCTTTCGGGGTGACCTTGTCTCAAACAATTAACACACAATTAATACTTCGTCACGTCCATCATTCGCTCGTCAACCCCCTTCGCCTTAAACGTTGGACAATCATATACCCTATGACGCTCATTGCAAATAATACACATATATGTATGTATTTGGTTTCTTGCTACGAGTATAATTAATGCTGGTGCTCGCAAACGATTTTACGACATTGTTTTGATTTTGACCTTGCCTTCAAATATAATTATTATTAGAACGCACAGGGGCACTGGTCACCTTTGACACGCTAGGACCGTCAGACCAATTATTACGATTAAATGACTCGAGCACATCCATCATAAATTTATAAAATTGTTCGAGGGTAGGTAAATCGCCTTCCAAATTGTAGCGATATTCCTCCCATTTTAACAACGTCATCATCATCATCATTACAGCCCTTCACAAGTCCACTGCTGAACATAGGCTTTCCCCAAAGAATGCCAAAAAGCACGGTCGTGAGCCACCTGCATCCATCGACTTTCTGCATATCTAACCAGGTCTTCACTCCATCTAGTGGGAGGACGCCCTACACTTACTACGAGAACCTTTCTTCCCCATCGGTTGTCGGTTCTTCGAGCTATATGGCCGGCCCATTGCCACTTCAGCTTACTAATCAGTTGGGCTATGTCGGTCAATCTGGTTCTACTGCGAATATCCTCATTTCTGAGTTTATCACGCAGAGAAACTCCGAGCATAGCCCTCTTCATAGCTCGCTGAGCGACCTTGAGCTTCCTCATCCGGCCAGCAGTGAAGGAACACGTCTCAGTTCCGTATGTCATCACTGGCAACACGCACTGAGTGTACAGTCTCGTTTTCAAGTTTGGAGGTATACCTGACGAGAAGATGTGTCGTAATTTCCCGAACGCTGCCCAACCGAGTTGAATCCGTCGATTGACCTCTCGGTCGAAGCTGGACTTACCTAGTCGGACTATTTGTCCCAGGTAAACATACTCGTCAACAACTTCGAACTTAGTGTTCCCAACAAATACCGGCATAGGTGTGACATGGACATTAAACATGATCTTTGTTTTGTCCATGTTCATCTTAAGACCTATCCGTTGGGAAACAATATTGAGGTCAGTGAGCATAGTGCTTAGGTCCTTTAGCGATTCTGCCATAAGGAATATATCGTCGGCAAATCGAAGATGAGTGATGTACTCGCCATTGATGTTGATACCGTATCCTTTCCAGTCCAGAAGCTTGAAACGTCTTCCAATGCAGCGGTGAAGACTTTCGAAATTATGGCGTCACCTTGTCTTACACCTCTCTGCAATTGGATAGGTTTCCTACTCTGGTTCTGTACTCGGATAGTCATCGTAGCCCTACTGTACAAGCACTTCAACACTTCCATATATCGACAGTCAACTTGGCACCGCTGAAGGGACTGCAGCATCGCCCAAATTTCGACGGAGTCAAAGGCTTTCTCATAGTCCACATACGCCAGAAATAGTGGCAAATTGTACTCCTCGGACTTCTGTACAATTTGCCGAAGGGTATGTATGTGGTCTATGGTGCTAAAGCCTTTTCGGAAACCGGCTTGTTCGGGAGGCTGGAAGTCGTCAAGTCTGCGTACGAGACGATTCGTAATGACTCTCAAAAACAGCACGTAGACGCGGCTCAGAAGGGAAATCGGTCTGTAGTTCTTCAAGAGAGCGTTGTCGCCTTTCTTAAAGAACAAGATCACCCTACTTCTGCTCCACGCCTTCGGTGTAATGCCACCATGGAGGACGGAATTAAAGAGCTTCTGAAGAAGTTCATGAACCGGTTTTTCACCCGCTTTTAGAAGCTCTGCTGTAATTCCATCCTCGCCTGGGGCCTTGCCGTTTTTAAGGTGCTGGAGAGCCATTCTAATCTCGCTCAGACTGACGTCCGGGATATCATCGGAATAATGTCGGATAAGACTCGCTCTTGGATCCTTACTCACACTTGCGTGCGGCTCAAATGATGACGTGTACAGCTGCCCATAGAACCTCTCAATCTCACTCAAAATCTCAGGTGCCCCGGAAACGATGCTGCTACACACGGTATTCAGCTTTGACTGTTGGCACTTTCTGGCAGACAGATCTCTGGCAAAGACTTTGGAGCCTTGGTTCCGCTCGATCGCTTCTTCAATACGAGCTGTATTGAATTTGCGTAAGTCCCGCCGCATGCATTTGGAGATCCGTCTGTTCATTTGCCTGTATGCTGTCAAATCTGTTGAAGAATGTAGCTTCATCTCCCGTCTAACAGCCATGAAATTAAGAGTGTGATCGGAGAGTTTTTGTGTTCTTCTGCGGCGGGTCTTGCAGAACTTAGCTACGACCGCATGGACAGTTTCCACGAGCTTGTCATTCAAATCGTCCACTTAATTGCAGTCTTCTAGGCACTGAAAACGGTTTTGTAACTCGAACTGAAAGGTTTCGGGACTTTGGATTAGAGCACGCCCCTCGTGCTCTAATCCAAAGTCCCGACGGAGACGGAGCGTTGACATCATTTGACGAGACCTCTCCAACTTAATGTTTAGGTTCAGTGTGCCTCTAACCATTCGGTGATCGCTGCAGGTTTTCACTCTCGCAATCACTGAGACATCACTGAACAGTTGTCGTCTGATCGTCATCAATCTCATTTTTTGTCGAACCGTCGGGGCTTGACCAGATCCACTGCCTGTGGGGCCGCTTCTGGAAGAAAGAGTTCAACATAATGAGTCCCTCTTTCTCCATGAAGTCTGCCAGCTGCTGGCCCCTTGGTTTCAGTTGCCCGTTTCCAAATTCCCCTACCTTCAGCTCACCGTTCTCTATTGTGCCTAGTTTTGCATTGAAGTCTCCCATTAACACCGTATGGGTTTTGGAGGAATGCATGGCTCTAGAGATATCCTCATACATTTCCTTCACCTCCTCATCGGGGTGTGCCGAGTTTGGTGCGTAAACTTGTATGACCTTTAGCGAATACCATTCGGTGATTCTGAGTTTAAGGTACGCAACCCTCGTCGACACACTCTCAATCTTTACAACGTTGTTAACGAGAGACTTGTGGACGATTAATCCGACACCTCCTTGGGACAGATGGTCGCCCTCCCGGTAATAGAGCAAGTTGCCGGATTCGGGGACTACCGTGTCCTCCCCCTCTCTTCGGACTTCGGATAATCCTATAATATGCCAGCGCAACTTGTCTATCTCTTCTTCCAGCTCCACGATCTTCTCGTCAGTCCTCAGGGTGCGTGCGTTGTATGTTGCTAGGTAGAGTCGTCGTAGGTGGCATCCGAACCTCCACCGGAGATTCTTAGCACCCCCTGCCCCGCCGTTACCATGGTTGTCACCGTAGCCAGGAATAGCGGGGCCGCCAGGGACTGGAGGCCGTCTCTTCGTAACTTTCATCATGGGGGGTATATTGCCATAGTTCCCACGCTTGGCGAGCGTGTTGGCAACCGCTGTTTTTTTTTTATTGTATTTTTGTCGTTACCAGGAAGATGCTGCTGCCCATCTCCTGCCTTTTTTCCCTTTGTCGCCTTTTACGACACCCACGGAAGATATGGGGTAGTGGATATTCTTAACCGCCACTACACGGCAACAACAACAACGTATTGATATCTAACTTAGATGATAACATAAACATTATTAGTACATCCCATTTGTCAGTGGGTTGTCCTAGGCTTGTTAAGGCGCGCAAATTTTTGGTCACATGGTCAACCAAAAATCGCAGAGATCGCTCTGATTCCCGTGGAAGCTGCTTAATATTAAATAATGATGTTAAATGATGATTATTCAATATTCTTTTGTTGTCGTATCTATTGCAAATCATCTTCCACGCTTCAGCATAATTATTGGTTGACACCTCCAAATTTGAAATAATCCTGGCCACGTCGCCTTGCAAATAAGATACGAGGTAATGGAATTTATGGATGTCTGATATGCGATCATTCTTATGTATCAGATTTTCAAAAGTATCCCGAAACAACCAACGGAAATATGTGCCATAAAATTTGGCTATTTGAATTTGAGGGAGTTCCAACCCTAATTCGTGGGGGTGATTAGGATCATCTATGCAACGTGACGCGTTGTGACCCGAATTGCGCCTTTTTTGCATTCTAATTTTTTGGAGAATTTTTCGACTAAAGTTTTGGCCTTTGCTATATTTATAATTATATCTTGCTCAATTTTATCGCTTTCCTCAATTTCAGCCGAAATATTTTCATAATTTAAAACCTCTATTTCACTCTGCAAATCATCAACCTTCACAGACAAAGATTCAAATTTAGGGAGTTTGAATCTAACTCCGTTAATTGAACGTTGTTTAGTTCCATTAAACAGGCAATGCTATTTAAATAATTTTTAAATTTTATAATTTGTCCCTTAGCGGACGTTCTTTTTGTGATTAAATCACGTTAACTTTGTTTATTCATTTCTTCTGTCATTAAATATTACACTTACGAACAAACAACAACAAAACCATATAATTTAAACTTTCCTTTTTTGGTAGTCAGTTAACTAAATATTGAATCTCTTTATTTAAATAACAATGCAATTTATGCGTAATTCAATTGAAATGGCTCACGTTCCTCGTTCTGGTGGTACTTGCCACTCAGGAAACCCGGCTGCGCCTGCTCAACAGTTCGCTCCCGACCGCTGCAGGAGCCGCAGCCGGCCAATGTAATCCAACGGGATGAGTATGTACTAGCAAACGGCGCACGGTGATGATAAATATTAGCCTGGAATATTCGGCAAATACGCTAAATAGTGTATGTATGAACAATACGAAACGAGAAAACCAAAAATACGAAAGCAACGTTACTTCGTAAAATAATTTAACTTTATATCAATTGAGTGACCTTTTATTGCTTACTATACTTCCATTGACTTTTTTGAAATATTATCTATATAATATAACGCAATATTATCTAAATTGATTTATTTAGATAATATTGCGATAAATAGCTAAAAGTTAATTCTTTTGTTCACTTTTTTATACATACGGGTAGGTAAAAAAAAAGATGATGCAATTTTGCACTAAATAACAAATTAACGTGCATAAAACGCTGTAAAACTTGCCTAAAAACATTTTATTTACACAAATGACGAACGATTTTGAATATTATTTTGTTAGTAATTAGGTTTTTTAGGAATTAGTTAAGGAAGGACACTTATCTTAGCGGACGAGCGCGTAACTGCTCGATGTGAAACTTTAGCTGATTCACTGCACGACTCTTCTTTGTTTTTCTGTTTTCGAATACAGCCCGTGATTTTAGAAATATCCACTGCAAGGCTCCATTCACAGGAATGATTTGATGTGATGTTAAAGATCGTTAGGTCGCTGCGCTAACCGGTGTCTCGTCGTATTTACGTATTAATTGTTATTATTTCGCGGATTCTTCTTTGTTCCCCTCATGGGCCACCATGTTCTATCTTTAGCGAATAGATGGTGTAAATTAAATGCCCAGATACGTAATAAATTAATATAATTAAAGAAAGGATGTGAATTGCACAAAGGTCGTAGGTCAAGTGACATGAGTAGACAGATTTGCATGAAGAATCTTCAAGCGCCTGATGCGGGTGACGGCAATGTTCCCGCGATGGTGTTTTAGCGTAATATTTGCGCAGGCGTTAAGTCTGAACAAGTAGTCTTCTTTTTAATATTAACCTTATTTTATGGAAGAGGGGACAAACGAGCATTAAAGAAACGTCAGTTAGCTCAATACTTGATTTTCCGTAGATAGAATGCTTATTTGAGATAGATTATCGCACTTGACATGGAATATTCTTTAGTACAAAGTAAGGAGCAGAGTAGGCAAAGGACGGAAGTGTATCGATCAGATTGGGGATATTAAAGATGATGAAAGCATATGTGAATGTGAAAGTAGCAATATGTGTCAGAATCACGCTTAATAGAAATACGAAGTCTCTTTCTACCCTTCTGGGCATGACAGGAACGAGTATTTATGATATGATTTAATGTGAATTCAGAACACATTTTTTTAATCCTGCAACAGATGTCACTTCAAAGCTAGTGACATAAAGTTATAAACGTTATGTTTTTCCCACCTTTAATTAGTTTAAGAAACATATCTTACATGCACTCGGTTATTAGATTTATGTTAAACATTTTCGCACACAATACTTGTATTTCCATTCCACCCATTTCAGCCCATAACAGTCCACTGCTGAAGATAAGCTTGCCTTATATTTCCGTTTTTGTCATAGGTGCGTTTGGTAGGCAGGATGAAAACCGCAGATTGATTCAATTTAGGGTTATCAGGTAAAGGTCCATCTCCCGTTTCAGTTTCCCTCTGTTGGATCTTTCCACATTTATTTAACATTTATCTAAGCAAGCTTATTTTGTATGTCCTGTTCCTGTATTTCTTTCTCTGTCTTTATTTTTATACCTCCATTGTGTCTGGGACAATGATATTGCTGGTAACACAATGATAGCAAATTTTTGTAATATTATGTTTTAAAATTGTGTTATTGTTTTGATCAAAATGAAACGATAGAAACAAAATAAATCTCATATCGAATCAAATCGAATTTCGGTCACGATAGACAGTTTCAATGGAAACTAACCATGTGCTCAGAACAGGATAAAAGTACAGGATAGTGTGCGCAAACACAGGTGCATTATCTATTCCCTCACTCTCAAATTCCGACGGGACAACAATTCGACACGTCCGAAGAGACATCAGGCGTAGGACGTGTAATAGTAGTAGAGAGTAGGCGTAACAATTTCATGATTCTCGTGATCTTCTACTGAGAATCTCTTGTCAGTAAACACCCCAAATTAACTTGTTTTATTTCATGACTAGTAATTTGAACACAGAACTATATTATGACCAACAGTCGCACTCACGACCACTAGAGTAACAAGGCAGTATAAAAATATTCTATTTTTTAGCACAAAACGATACTGTAGTTATAAAGTGAAAATGTTAATTACTATTAAATACCTTAATAACTACTTCAAATGTTATCGTTACAATTGTTCTCAGTAAAATACTGATACATAAATACAAGCTAATACTTTCCAGCTATATTGAAACAAAAGAACTCTTCAAAACGAGAACAATCCTCAAGAATTATATTGAAAATATAAATCAAAACTAACTGAATAATAATAAATTAACAAAACCTCATCCAATTAGTATAAGCTTAATACTTGAAAGACTCGTGTTATTCTAGATCTCTATAAATTACTAAACAGATCTAGTGTATTGAAAAATAAAAAGTGACCGTTACCGTTACAGCGTATCAAAAGTCATAGGGGGTCATAGTTGCCACACTTGGTAGGCGGGCCGGCAATCGTGATTTTTTAGTTTTTATTTGAAGACGCTGCTGCTGACTTCTTAGTTTACTTCTCTCTGGTGCCTCTTACGACACCCACGATACGATAAATAAAATAAGCGGCCAAGTGCGAGTCGGACTCGCCCATGAAGGGTTCCATAGCAGCAAGTAACATAATTTACGATTTATGACGTTTAAAAAAAAATACTTACTAGATCTCGTTCAAACCAATTTTCGGTGGAAGTTTACATGGTAATGTACATCATATATTTTTTTAATTTTATCATTCTCTTATTTTAGAAGTTACAGGGGGGACACATATTTTACTACTTTGGAAGTGTCTCTCGCGCAAACTATTCACTTTAGAAAAAAATGATGTAAGAAACCTCAAAACTGTTTTTGAAGACCTATCCATAGATACCCCACATGTATGGGTTTGATGGAAAAAAATTTTTGAGTTTCAGTTCTAAGTATGGGCAACCCCCAAAATTTATTGTCTTTTTTCTATTTTTGTGTGAAAATCTGAATGCAGTTCACATAATACATCTACTTACCAGTTTTCAACAGCATAGTTCTTATAGTTTCGGAAAAAAGTGGCTGTGACATACGGACGGACAGACATATAGACAGATATGACGAATCCATAAGGGTTCCGTTTTTTTGCCATTTGGCTACGGAACCCTAAAAAGGATAAATCACCAGTTTAAAACACGTTTTATGGCTGGCCGACAGACTCATTGATTTCAGAAAAAATTTTCACACAACTGTCTTAATGAGTGTTTACAGAAATTTATAAATACATTAATGCAGGTTTTTTCCCGATGTTTTTCTTCATCGCCGAGCGAGGTAAATTATTAGTATCGGCGACGATTGAACTCTGTTTGCTCACGTACTCTGTAATTTTATGGCCAGTGCTAATCCTCTGCATTATACTAGCTCTTTATATCTTTTTTTTTTTATAAAACTGAAGTGACCAACGACATACATATAAAAATACATGACAGGGTAGCAACATACAGTTTATTGTCGAATCTTTATAAAATAAAATATTGATTATAATTGAAGAAAACACTAGTACAAATAGGAGGTTAGTCATTAAATTTTTCAAATTTTAAAAATTGTAAAAATTGTGAAATATAATTGGTAGACCGCAAACTTACATCAGATATTGTATTATTATCTCATCCTTTGGCGTACGATACCTAAGTATAAAATTTTACAGTCGATGTTTTAAAATATTACAACTTAACAAAGTAGCGGAAACAAATAAAAAACTAACCCAGAAGGGTACCAGCACTCCAGATGACGGAGAATTTCTCACTGAGCATCCACAATTAAGCTACTCTACTCTTTCCTGAGCGTGGGTGATCAGGCTACGCCGCGTGTTCTGGGGGGAGGGGGGGGGGGGGAATTTTCACTGGCTAATACTTCATATCTCTCCTACCCGGGATACAAATTAGAACAATCCTTGATGCCCGGGAGTTTGTGAGTACATTTGTTTTCGACGCCTCGGCAGTCTCGAAGCTACGGATCTTTTCATCTTAAGGCTGCGCGTAGACAGCGACTATCATCCTTGTGTCTACGGCTGCCTCTATACGTCCCATGGTGGTAATGCCGAAATAGACCGACCCATTGACCACGTCCAAATGGCTACAGATTCCTTGCTACAGTAGATCCTATCCGCAGAGATCGTGATCCATGGTGATTTTAACGCCCACCACGCCAAATGGCTCTGTTTATGTTTAACCGATCATGCGGGGACATCTGTTTATGACTTTGCCTTTGCATATAGTCTTACACAGCTGGTTACTTCGCCTACGTGGATTCCAGATGTGGAAGATCACGCACCTTCTCTATTGGACTTTCTGCTGACCTTTCATTCGGAGGGATATCTGTTTTTTTCGACGCTCTTCTTGACTGCTCAGACCATTGTCTTGTCCGGAATGTGGTGCCATGCACACTAACGTCTCGGTTGTATTCTGCAGGCTGCCGTTGTGTTCTGCATGCGGTCTTTTTATTTATTTCGCCAGACGATCCCGGAAAAAGTTCCATACCCTGAAGCTACGCCGGGGATACGACGATCCCGGCGTAGTTTCAGGGTATGGAACTTTTTCCATTCACTGTGGTGCCGATCGGAGTTAGATCACAGCCATGGATTGGTCGCTTATGTAAAATGCCATCATCCTATAAGCAGGAGTGCTACTGGGCCTAGGATGATGCTTCAAAGTCTTGGGATGTAATCACCAGCGTTCCTAAAAGAAGTATAATTCCGCTTCCAGGCCCTTCAAAAGAGTCATTGCCAAGTCAAAGTCAGAGCATATCGGCAGAATTGGCAAGAAGCTAGTTCGCCCTCATTCGGGAACTCGTGCATTCTAATCTCTTGCCAAGGCTGTCCAAGGGAACTTCTGTCATCTCTGCTCAAGATGCTGAGAAAACGACTCACTGGCCCATGCTGCAAAGGAGAAAAGCAGTACCATAAATCTGAGGAAATACGACAAAGAACTCTTTTGTCGTATTTCCTCAGTTTTATGGCACTCGATGTTGCATCCCTTTGCATTTTCGATCCAACGGGGAGTGCTCTGAGGAATTGTTCGGATTAAACAGTGGTAGAGCCACGCGGCAGCTTTTGCTGTCGCACGGATGGGCCGGCTCGAACCGGGGTGGTACCACGACCTCACAGAATACCAGCGTAAAGTAGAGGTTTGCCTCTGCGTTTCGCTTGGTGAGTGCAGGTGGCCGGAGGCCCTTTTACTGGCAATGAGGCATTCCATCTTAGTCCTCACGGGTGACAACGCATCTACATTTGATTTGTAATAGAATATAGATGTAGATGTCTATGGGCCGCAGCAACCACATACCATCAGGTGGACTATGTGCTCGTTTGTCACCCTTATCCTATAAAAAAAATCCAGCCACCAAAATTCACGAACGCAGATCGCATCAAAATTCACAATACTATCCTCACCATCAGCATGATTGGCGGTCCACCACTATGCGTTTTACTAAGAGTTTTCTTCCTCGTACAACTTCCCTGTGGAATTGACCACCGGTGATTTTTCCGGACCGATGTGACTTAGGGTCCCTTCAAGAAAAGAGTTTACTCCTTTCTAAAAGGCCGACAACGCACCTGAAATCCCCTGGTGCTGCGGCTGTTCACGGGTGATGATGATGATGAGAGTCGCACGCTCGCTACCCCCCTCTTAAATATAAAAAAACTGCGATAAAAATTTTCAGACTGATATTTTGCTGTATAGTGTCGACCTAAAATGTATCAGTGCTCTATATAAAGGGAACTGAAACAGGAAAAATTACAGCAACAGGGGTGACTCAAATATAATAAAAATAAAGTCTGTTGCTATTTCTCACTCGGGTTCTGTGCGAAATAGCAACAGGAGACAGCGTAGTCCTTTTTGTCGAGCCATCGAATTATAAATTGAATTAAGTATATGTCATGCCAAGTTGCAGGAAATATTACCTTATAACGTTACAATAAACTAGTATTTTATTTATTGCTTTGCTGCAGAGATTGACTATTTTTTTTCTTTTAACTCACCGTAGCATTATGCTTGCATTAATATTACTTAAAAGTGAGGGTCTAAACTGGTTTTAGCAATAAATTTGTATCAGTAAATTATGAAGAAACATGCATATCGGGGAAATCTGTCACAGAAAAAGCAATCGAAGACATGTAAAGTTCGCTAACACTCATTGAGGTACCGCGGTGGACGTTTCCTTACAAGGGTAATCTTAGAAAACGATCTCGGAAATGGGAGGAGACCTGTGCCAATAATAGGACGATGAGAGGCTGTAATTTTACCTTTCAACTGACTACTTATACAAAAATGTTTAACATTGAAAAGTCAGTGTGGGTTTTTTAAGCAAAAAGAAAAGAGAAAGAATTTAAATTTCTTTAAAAGTGAGTGCATATATGCATAAGTACACAAATGGACATAGCTATCGCACAAATTCTGATACGATAATCTATACTTCGCAACGGCAACATCATGAGTTGCTGTTTGAGATTTTAAGAAAGTCTAAAAAACTCGTTATTTTTTTTGCATTGGAATATCTCTATGCCTTCCAATAAAATTTATTTCATAAACATCATCATTGCAGCTTATCAAAAGTCCACTGTGAACATTGGCTTCCCCATAGGTTGCCACATAAAATCCCTGCGTGCGCGGTACAATATTTTCCATATTTGCTACAAAAACTAGTTGTACCGCAGTTTTTTATTAGATTGAGTTGCTAGCAGGAAGATGCTACTGCCCACCTCCTGTTTTATATCCTTTTGTTGTCTCTTACAACATTCACGAGATAAGCGGTAGTAGTTTCTCTTAAACTGCCACTATACTAATAAATATAACTTTTGTTATAAAAATATAAGCATATAAAAATTACGCGTGACAGAAAGTAGTCGCTGTTAAATTTCATTACGATCATCGCGTTTGTCTTAACACGGCGCCACTCACAAATGATTCTCAATACAAGTATGGTCAGAAAAAGGGCGTAAACCCGTCTGAAATATCACTTCCGTCCCTTTTCAGAATTTCTAAAAGTATATATGTCATGGGCTAATGTAAATAATTTTCTGCATTTCCATTAATTATTTAAAAAAAATCTAATTATATAACGGATATGTTTTTAATAAAAAGAGAACTGTTCCTTGAAGTTTGAACGATTAACTCGCTTCCAACCATTCCAACACCGAGGGCGCGTATTTGTTTCAAGTCACTTTGTGCTTGTTTATTGTAGTAGCAACAGATGGCGTGGTCACAAAAATGCTTAGGTAATATTGAAATATATATTTTTAAAAAATTATATTTGTAACAATGATAAGGTGTCCAAAAATAAATTGTTGTGCATACTATATTAAAAATTGAGAAAATGTTAGAAACGGTTATGTACTTGTTCTAAATTAGAAGTTGCATTGGCGATACGGTTTTAGTATCAATCGCACACTATTACTATCACCACTTTCATCAAAATTTTGCTGCTGAACAAAAATACCTCGACCATAATTCTCACAAATACGTTTCTAAAAATAAAAAGAAAAGTCTCGCTAGGTTTTGTGTTTTCTACCCGAGGCAGAGGTATTTTTCCGTAACAGTGATAAAAGTAAAAAAAAAATGACTCATAAGAATGACTTGTACTCTATATTGAATAAAATTATTCTATTCTATTCTAACCGCTTGCCTATTACACCATAAATATGGGATAATCGTTACTAACGACGAAATTACAAGAAAAAGAAATACTAAAATACTTGTTAACAAAAATATGAAATAATGAATAATATTTCTTTATTTCATATTTTTGTTCAACATATTATGTAAAAATACGTTCACTATTAATTTCGATGACCATATTATACACTAATGTTTTAGCAAATTTGCCTAAAACCGAGATAACAACGAAGGTACTTCTGCGGTTGACCACTACTTCATACATACCCGCCAAAGTACTGTTTATTTCTGAAATTATTACCTGTACAGTTATGTTTCATAACATAATGTTATACCAGCGGAATCACTGGTATATAAATATATTGTATGTGGTATAGGTTTAATAGAATTCATTTTATCAACTATTTATAAAATTTTTTCATATATATGTATAAGAGAAGGGACTACCGCCGCCCATGAACAACTGCAACATTATCGTCTCCGCGCACTATTCCTATCACCACTAATCCCAACACCACTACACTAAATAAACACACCGCCGTTACCACAACGTGTTTCTCCTCTAAACAAGGCATCATCAGTAACGTGTTTCGCCTTTAAATGAGGCGTCATCAGGAAGAATAGACTCGGCGATGGCTGACCGCTAAGAACTTTGATTTAGTGCACGCAATTGAGGGAGAGCGGGAGGTGCTCGTCAAAACTAGTTTTAGACACATCATCATTTTATTTTCTTCGCATCTTAAGCTTATTAATTTTTAACATCTTTGATATATGTAATATATTTCCGCAAGGTAACGCTTGATTTTATTAACTACTAGCTGGTACCTAGCGTGTTGCCACTACAAAAGAAATAATTGTGGAAATGTTGTTTTAAATTTGGAAGAGTTTTATTGTTTAATTAGGAATGGTAATACAATAATTCACTCAATCCTTAAATGTGTTCCAGAAACCGATTAAAGGGATATTATTTGTCTCTCTAACCGCTCTCCCTTCCTCCACTCAATTATGGTCATTGATTTGCCTGAAGAAAGTTGTATTTTTTAATGCATAAGTTTGTATGTTTATTTTCTTTTTATTAATTTTTATTTTTTTATTTTAGTGCACCCTACCAATTGTTTTTTTTTCTTATTTTTTATCTATTTCTTTTTCTGGGTTGTCTGGAAGAGATTGTTATGTAGCAATAAGACCACCCTTTGTATTTCCCTCAATAGTTGTTTTTTTTTTCTTTTTGATATATTTATCTTTTCTTGGTGTACAATAAAGAGTATTGTATTGTATTGAAGTTAAAGGACAAATCACTTTCAACACAAATTAAGTAAGTTTAAGTAAGTTAATTTTTTTTTATAGGATAAGGGTGAAAAACGAGCACACTGTCCACCTGATGGTAAGTCGTTGCTGCGGCCCATAGACATCTACATCTATCCTCTGTTACAGATCAAAATGCAGATGCGTTTCACCCGTGAGGACTAGGATGGAATGCCTTATTTCCAATAAAAAGGGCCTCCGGCCACCTGCACTCACCAAGCGAAACGCAGAGGTAAACCTCTACTTCACGCTGGTATTCCTGTGAGGTCGTGGTACCACCCCCCGGTTCGAGCCGGCCCATCCATGCGACAGCAAAAGCTGCCGCCTGGCTCTACCACTGTTAAAAAAATACTATATAAAAAATTGTACTATGCCTATAACCATAGCAAGTGCAAGCAATAAGTTGACAAAGTTTTATCGCAATCTAATGAACGGTATAGCAGCGCATAGTAACGAAAAAGCAAACATTAATTTTTATATATATTCTACTAAAATTGTTGACATTTGCTTGCGGTTTTGAGAAACGCTGAAAACATCTACACTAATGAAATTCCCGATAAAACACTTTTTAGTTCCTTCTTCTTCTTAATCAGCCTCTAAAGTTCACTTCTGTATATGAAGCTCCTTCGTTGTACGGGGGATTTTCTAGTCTATTTGAAAATAAAGACATAAAGACTTCTCTGCTACTTTCCAAAGTTTACATGTATAATTAGCAGAGTCATAATTTGATGACCATTTCGTACCATACCCATGGTACGAAATGAGGTTATCAGTTTTCTTACGCCGCTATTACAAGGCAATAAAACAGTATCTCTTTATTTTACTACTTTATTCGTTTGCGATATAATGGGTTAGAATAGTTATTAATAATTTCATTAACACAAACATATTCTACTTTCGGTGTGCAAACTAATTAAATTCGAGACAATATTTCAATATTTCAATATAAAAAAACTGATAATTCGTTAACGTAATCTATTCTTATTAACACGCTTTTATTAAACTCGTGCCTTTCTATCTATGTAACGGAATCTTTTGATGTAAATTTTGCTAATTTCTAGACTGCCAAATTTCTTGAAAATTTGCACGAAGAACGATGTCAATACAATAATTAAATAATTTTATCCTAGTTTCCTGGTTGTTGTGATAAATAAAATACATTTATTACAACTCATGATACATGTATTTTATTAAGTTTTTTTTTTAACTCATATATTATTTTTGACAGAACCCGCGCTCCAGTTAAATTATGGTTGTAGCACTAATGGGTCGGCTCGGACAAGGGTAGGACCACGCTCTAACCTAATACCAGTTTAAAATAGCAGCTTAAAGCTGCTGAGTTTTGTATGGTGAGTGTAAAGAACGGAGGCTCTTTTTATTGGAAATGAGGATTCCATCAAATTTCCATTGTCGAAGAATCTACAACCAAAAGGGGAGAATGTTGTCCTCAGGGTGACAATGCATCTGTTTTTTGTTTCTTTATCAAGAAAAAAATTTAATGTTTATGGGCCACAGCATTCACTTATCATCAGGTGGAGTGTGTGCTCGTTTTGCCATACTTATTCTGTAAGAAAAAAAGAAATTTACCACCAAAATATTAACAATTTAACAATTGATATTGTAACGTTTTATGGTAAATCAAAATGCACAATGACAAATAACTCAGGCCAATGAAAAAAATTGAATTTCAATAACGGTCCTAGACTTCTTCAATACACAAAGTTATAGTTTAACTTAACACAGTAGATTACCTTTTATGGACATTTTTAATTATCTTTCAATATAGAAATCCTGTTTTCATCCCTTAGTTCTTGAATTATAGACAATTAATACAATTAAAGTCAATATTTTTATTTTGGGAAATCGACTACATCAATTTATTATATAGGTACATTATCAAAGAGCTCTTGCCGCATCCAGGATCAGGATCTTGGGCAAACAATGTAATGAAAATTAAATTACCTTTACCGTTACCGTTACAGCCTATTTAAGTCCACTGCTGAACATAGGCCTTCCCATAAATTGCCTCATAGTGGGGATATTTCTCATAGTTGTCACGCTTGGCAAGCGGGTTGGCAACTATAGTTATTTTTAGTCGTTATTAAGAAGACGCTGCTGCCCATCTCTTGATTTGTTTCCCTCTATCGCCTTTTTACGACACCCACGGGATGATATGGGGACAATAAAATAAAATTAAACTTTGTAGCTCAATTCAATTTGTATAGTACAAATTTAACAAGTATTGAGCAAATATTTTTATCATACGCCCTTTTGGTTAGAAACTGGATAATTGATTTTTAAAATTGTGAAGGGTCTTAGATTCTCTTACATACATTAGCAAATATTTAACAGGCGAAGACCCATCTAGAATACATTTTTCTTATGTAAAACAGCCTTACTAATTGAGATAGCTAAATTATTGTTTATGAAGCTGCACTTTTAGATTTTTGTAAAGGCTTAAGCTTACATCCTGATTAAAGCTTACATACGACTTTGTTAACGCAAAAACTTATATTACCACAATTAATTACCCCGCTAGTTGCACAGTTGTTATTTATTGCCTTTTAGAAGCAAGCAGCTTTGAGATTAAATATGTTACATTTAGTGGTGTTACATTTGAAAGCACAGTTTTAAGAGAAACGAGATATGAAGTCGGTATTTTTTATTCAAGTTAATCTCCTTCCTTTAAATTACAAAATTAAAAAACGAAGATTATTCAGTGTCGTCAGTGATGGCATTGCGATCTGAGACGTGGTTCTTCACTGCTGGTCAAGGAGGCTCAAGGTTTAACAGTGAGCTGTGGAGATGATTAAGCTCAGAGTTCCTGCCAACAAAGTTGACTGCCAATGTCAATCTCATAATAGCCTATGGTTTGTTTACGTTCATACAGGTAATATCAAAACTTAATAATCTGTGGTCGAATAGTCGCACAGAGTAGAAATTGTCACCAAAGAATTAAAATGTTGCCGACAGATAATCTACTGAATTATTGACCCAATGAACTGAGTTTTGTTTGATTTTAAAATGTTGCGTTTTCAATATTCTGTAAAGTATATTTCAAGGCAGAAAGGAGTTAATCTTATATTTTGTATAGATTTTTTTGTTTTTAAAACCTTACCCCCACACTAGGATTTCTCCTGTGTCGTGGAGGCAGTATTACAAACATAAATTACACGAGGACAAACATTCAGACCCGGAACAATTATTTGTAGGCCATACAAATATTTGTTCACGCCACGGAGAATATCTTCATCATCTGTGTTTTATATATTATAACGTCCTCCAGACCGAATTTCGTCATGGCGGCCAGTCTTAACAGATACTAGTTATCTGCATTGCTCATAATTATATTGCCCGAGTGTATGCGCAAGCACAAATGCACTCTCTATTCTCTCACTCTCATAGTACGATTTGACGACAATTCTACACGTCCGGAGAGAGATCAGGCGCATGACCAACGGCTTTGCGTACTTTCCGAGGCGTGGGACTGACAGTCCGCCAACGTCCTAACTCCGGATTGCGTCTAAGAATTTCATGACAGAAAAACGCTATAAGTGATTTTTGGCTTGACCCGGGATTCGAAACAGGACCTCATGATAAGTAATCGCGTTTACGACCACTAGACCAACGAATAGTTTATATGTTAATATGCAGTTTAAAGGCAAATACAAATTGCTTAATATATACACATAAATACATAATCATTTGTGAATGAATGAATCATTCATGAATCTGAAAGAAGCGAAAGAGGTATGTAAGGATCGTGACACTTGGCGATCTGTTCTCTCTGGCTACCCCGTCAGGGATTGTGCGTGACGATAAGTAAGTATTTATGATCCAATTTAGACCGATTTAGGCGACCTCTAGTATTCGTAATAACTTCTATCTATGTTTACTGTATATTACTTTTTTAATAGGACTATTAAGGTAATAAATAAAGTGCAGCGTGTTTTAAAAAGGACAATATTTTATAAACTCCAATTAACGGGATCGTCCGTAAGTCACGAACGAACGCTGTTGTGTGTGCGATTCTAGTACGTGCTGGTTAAATTTATGGAGTGCATTTAACTCGAATACTTTATGCGCTGACTCCTCACAGGACTCTCAATCTTCACCACGTTACTTATGTAGTGCGTTTTGTGTATATTTTCTATTCGGATGCTTTCAATATTTTTAACACCTAGTTTCTATTTAGAATTAGTCTAGTCATTATAAAAAGACGAATTTAATTTTAGCCTCGTAAATTCGTCACCCCTATTTCACCGCCCCTTCGTAGAACTGTACTAGAGACTTCTTAATACTTCTTATGATATAATAGATATTCGCTATGACTTTTTTAATGTTTTCGGCAGAAATTTAATCAACTTTTATATATCTATAATAACTTTAACCTAGTAAGAAATGCTTTGAGCCCTAAACATGCGGTTAACTTATTTATCAAATATAGGTATATTTATTTAGTATTTTTGAAATAAGCATAAGAACTAGAACGTAATAAACATTTTTAGAATTCAGTGTAAGAGGTAGAACCATATAAGTAAATAAATAATAGCGAACATCAAAAGGAGGAGATTTTCAATTCAACTGAGTTTTTTTGCATGTGACCTTATATCTTCTCCAAACGCGAACCAATTTCAATGGTTCCTTGTTTCATTACCTATATTCCTAAGTTTTGATACACAGGGATAGACGATTAAACCATCGAATGGTAAAGCTGTTCTTCACTTGCCTCTTAATTTATGATTAAGTCGATTGTTTTTTCTTCAACTAGTGAAGTGGCTTTTTTGCGGAAAATTTAAATGGAAACCTAAGTCTCGCACACAACGAGATCCCGTGTTATCTCTATAAAAACGGATTTGTTATCTCCTGAACTCAAGGCACGTAGATCTCCATGGCTGGTTGTAATATGGCCGACGCGTGTCCGATAACCACAGAGTAATGCATGATTCAGAATTCAGAACATATTGTAATTGATTTCAGAACATATTGTATGTAAATGCAAATTATGCATAATATGTTTTTTTATTTCGTTCCAATATTATGCTTCATTAAATTCCATCGTATGTTATATCTCTTAATATTCTTTTTTTGCTAGAACTACGCTGCAAGGTACAACGGCTAAACACGAATGAGTGCGCTCACCCGCGAAAAGACAACGCTTGCAAAAAATACCAGCGTTACATACCAGAATAATGCAAATGCTTATTGCTGAAACGGAGACACTACTTATCGGTAACGCAGGATCACATATTAGTCCTCAGGAGTGACATGGCATTTGCAGTTCGATTCTTATTCAAGGACAGACATAGGCGTCTATTACAGCAGGTTTATTTACTCGCATCATTAGCTCTTTGTAACTACGCAGCGGATTTTGATGCGGTTGTTATGATGATTGAACAGACATAATGATTCATGAGGAAGGTTTATATGTGCATAATACATGCATATTATATATTATATAATTCTTCCAACCGTATGTATGTGTCTGAACTCCTCCTATACGGCTAAAAACTATTAAAAAAATATATTAAGGCAAGTCCTCGGTCACGGGCTGATTATGATGATAATGAAGAGTTTAATTTAGATTGTGTTGGATTCTTAGGTTTAATATTTAAGTGAGCGCCATAACTGAATAACTCAAAACATAACCATTAACCTGCTTTATAATAGCTTCACTCAGCTAAAAACGAAACCGTTATATTTTACGGTTGCTATAAACGCGAGCTATAATCCAGAAATTGAAATACGAAGTGAGGAGAAGGTGAGCAAAGGTTATGTTTAATACAAGGACTCTGGAACGAAATTTAATGCGTACATTAAATCAAGTGAAACTCAAGTGATTATCTAAAGTCCACTGCATAAGATGGGCCTCCCTACAAATTTCTTAATATGGATATTTGCTATTGCTGCCACGCTAGGCAGGCTGGTCGACAACCGCAGTTTTTTTTTTTATTTTTAGTTGTTTGTTATTAGCCTCTTATGGATATGGGGTAGTGGGTATACTTACACCGCCACTACATGGTAATTATTAATTACCATTACCATTAAAGCCTATGCAAACGAAGATGCTACTGCCACCTCCTGGTCTATCTCTTTCTGTCGCCTCTTAATATACCCACGCTACGAAATGAGGTAGTGGATTTCCTTACAACGTCACTATACGGTTAGTCATTATCATGTTTGTATGAGAGTTTTTAACTAGAAAGAAAAGCGACAGAAGCCTACAGTCAAGAGTTTATCTCAAAAGTCATGAGTTTGAATATGCCGTTTAATTACTGTAATGATCCACATGATAAGCAAACTTGAATGGTAAATGATAGAATCGAGCGTTACTTTGCGGAAATCCATTATAATGGGATTGTTATAAACTAATTTGCTTAATTCCTCGTAAAGAAAGAAATCGATGTGTCCTGCCCAGTTTTAAGGGACCTCCCACCTTCCCTCAATCGCGCTCACTATACCCGTCGCCGTTTTTCCCAGTGCTACCACTCTCAGCACCACTACACTAGGCACGACACACCACTCTTGAAAATACGACACGTGTTTCGCCTCTACACGAGGCATCCTCAGGTGAAGTAGACTCTGCGGAGGCAGGCCGCTAAGACTTAGCAACTATTAAATATTATTAAACTTGAATAGGTTACTTAAATAGAATAGAATAATATAGAATATTTTTAAATAATACAGATACCAAGAATAAATATTAAAAAGTCGTTTATAGGTACTTTACCACTGATTCTAAAAACCTCTGTCCTAGGAAGAACCAGCAAAATACCCAGCGGGATATTCAAATAAAATTATAATACACATAGTTTTTTGATACAATTAAGTATGAAAACATTTAGAAAAAGCATGGTCGTTATCACCTCATCATCATCATCATTACAGCCCTTCATCATTTCATACCCAGGAGTTATTATCAATCATGTGCTCTTTTGAAGTTTTATAACCTTTAATAAATCATTTTTGCTAAATAAAAATTTTAAGTCTTATCAGACGCTATTCCGATAATCTTTATATATAAAAAGTACGTGTCACGTTGTTTGTCCGCGATGGACTCCTAAACTACTGAACTGATTTCAATGAAATTTTTGGTCAATATGGAGTTTGGTCCAACTTAAAAGATAGGATAGCTTACATCTCAATTTATAGTCGCAATACAATATTATTTTATTGAAAATTATTTCTCTATTATTTGACAGTAACAATTATCAGTTAGCTTCAAACGATTCTGTCAGATGACGATATCTGTTGACTGGATTGAACTGGATTTAATAGATGGCGTTATGTTAAAAATACAAATGTTTAATATAAGCTACAATTTAGTAGTATAACCACCACGTGTTGCTGTAAGTATTCAACAGATGGAACCGATTTCAAAAAAAATTTACAGACTTTGTGCAGTTTGGTCCAACTTGAGAGATAGGATAGTTTTTATCCCGATAAGTGACCCTCAATTTTTTATTGCTAATTTCAGGAGTTTTTTTGGGAAAGCAAATGGTCGTTCGGAAAGGGCAGAACAACGTCTGCCTGGTCAGCTAGTAGTAATATATATAATATCCAGGATGTCAGTCTAAACGAAATTAGAATGGCTCTCCAGCACCTTAAAAATGCCAAGGCCCCAGGTCAGGGTGGAATTACAGCGGTGCTCATGAAATCTGGTGGGCAACCAGTACTTGAAGTCTTTCAGAGGCTCTTTAATTCCGTTCTCAATGGTAGAATTACTCCGGAGGCGTGGAGCAGAAGTGCGATGATCTTGTTCTTCAAGAGAGGCGACAACGCTCTTTTAAAAAAATACAGAGTCACTTCCCTTCTGAGCTGGTACTACTTGCTGTTTTCGAGAGTCATTACAAATCGTCTCGAACGCAGACTCGACGACTTTCAGCCTCCCGAATAAACCGGTTTTCGAAGAGGTTTTAGCATCATAGACTATAAACACACAATTCGACAAATTGTACAGAAAACAGAAGAGTATAATCTGCCACTTTGCCTTACGTATGTGGACTATGAGAAAGCCGTTGATTCTGTCGAAATTTGGGCGGTGCTACGGTCCCTTTACCGGTGCCAAGTTGACTGTCGGTATATCGAAGTGCTGAAGTGTTTTTACAGTAGGGCTAAGATCCGAGTACCGAGTAGTAGCTAGAATCAGAGTACGAAACAAACACGAGGCAAACAGCGAGCATACGATCTACGAGATCAACGCCCCCCATATTAGTATTGTAATGTTTTACTACTTCTGGCCTACTAACCGATTCGTAAGCCTTCTTTGTCTTTGACCATCTTGAGCAAAAATCTGTATTTTCAGCCGCATAGCACGTCGACAACATATGCACTGGTTTATTGTCAAACCATTTTGTTATTGCTAACTTCCCGTCCGTAGAGTATGTTGTAAAACAGCATCCACGTCCTTTTTCTTTCATATCACGATCTTTCATGAGCAGCACATTTTGAGGGATACGGTTTTTCATTATGGTTCCTGCACACAGGAAACCACGATCAAAAAGTGTTTCTGCCAATTTAAGGGAGGTGAAATATCTATCGAAGTATAAGACGTGTCCAGGAACTAAAGACTCAGTTAGTTGAAGAACAGAACACTCATTGACCGAATAAATGCTTCTCATAGTATCGGTAAAAGTCGTGTCTCCTTGGTACACAAACATGTCGCATATTATTCCGTTTGGATTAGCTAAAACCAGAACCTTTAAACCTAATGGGTGCGGTTTATTTGGCACATATTGCCGTATTGGACAGCTCCCTGAAAATGGTATTATCATTTCGTCAATACATATATGTTGTGATCTTTCTTGTTTTAAGCACCCTAGTAATATTCTATCGAAAAGAGGCCTCACTTTCCATAATTTATCTGAGCTTCTTTCGGAAGAGGATATTTCATCATCAAATACAATTTTTAAAGATGTTCGTATCTTGAAAAATCTATCTCTAATCATATTTTCAGCAACAATAGGAATTTTCCATTTTTTAGACCAGAACATACGTAGTTGAGGATAATTAAGGCAAGACATAACAAAAGTAATACCAAAAAATACTTTCAGTTCCTTAACAGTGAGACCCAGTGACCTCCCGTAATTTTTAATGTAAGTCCTGTTTGTTTGTACTGTGATATTTTGCAATAGCTGGTCATCGATATAATCGGCAAGAAAGTCTTCAGGACGCCAGTCATGTAGCTCCCGTGGTTTATAAGATGGCTGGTTAAGTTCAGGTATTATATGAGAAAAATTTGTGCCATTCCAGTCTTCTGGTGAGTAATAGTGACGAAAAGAAATACCTCGAGCACGTACCCTTGATCCACGGTAACGAGTTGGCGGTCTGCCTCGCGGCCTTTGGCTTACTGATATCACACGTCTTGATGGACCTCTCGAACGTCCCCTAGATATACCCCTTCTTAGAGAATGCCCTCTTGATCTCACACTAGGAGGTCCTCTTATAAGTGTAGGAGTACATATTTCACGTGGAGGCATAGCTGGACTAAAAACCGCTGGCTCGTTTTCAAACTCTTGTTGGAAATGCCTTAAATCGTGGCTGCTTCCATTGTCACTTTCTGACTCAGACGACAATAGGCGGTGTCCTTGAATGAATACATCTTCCTCTACATCATCAGAAAGGCCATCTGAGTCATTGAAATTAAATTGCTGTTCAATTTCGCTTTCTTTCAAAGCTGTAAACAAAAATAAATATTGCAATAATTCACATAACCTCAAAATTAAAATTAAAAAATTACTAAAGTTAAGACCGAGTGTACTTATACGAGTACTTAAGAAAAAAACCAAAATTTATCCATACTTTTTTTGTTAAATCCAAAAAATAACAACTCCATTCTTTCAAATGCATCTAGAACTGTATAAAAAAAGTGAAATAAAAATATATAATATTGATTAAACAGGATTAACTTACCACGTGCCATTGTTGTTACCGGCAAGACGAAGTTTTTGAGACACAGCAATTGATAATGGCCGCCTGACAGTTGTTTGTCACTTTAATCATAATGACAGAGTCATAATTGAGACAAAGAAACGCGCCATATTTTGAAAATGCTAACGCGTTTCGTTCAACGAATTTTTATTTTCTATGTACTCATGTGAGGCCGCGGGGTCCTAAGAGGACCTTTCTTCAATTACAATTTTGTTATGTTATCTACAGTGAATCGATTAGAAAATAAAATACTCTTATAATTCAATGTCTGTGATTATTGTAACGTTAATAATAATATAGATTCTATGTCTATAGCACTTTAACTATATGTGTATTTAGTTTAAGTGCAAGAACGATTTTATATAGCCAAATTGAGGTATAACCACATATCGAGACAAATCACGTTTTGAGGCGTGCAACTGCGTCACGTTGTGAGGCGTTAAATAATTGCGAACTAATTCATGCCCGATTCCTATATTCAAGAAACGTTCCATTCTCCAAAATGATTCGTTTTATTAAATATGAGGTGCATGAAAAACAGTTTATATTACAAACTATACATTCAGCACCTTATGAGTATTTAAAATAAAAAATAAAAACTTTAAACGTTTCATAAATTAATGAACAACAGTTATATGTTTTAAAAAGGGTGTTTTCATGCAACTCATTTATTACAAAACGGCTTGTAAAACAAAAAAAGCGTTATTAAATATAGGAATCACGCCTTAGTCTTAGAACAAAGACTAGATATCATATTTGTATCAATGTAAATATGTAGTTGTTGATTGAGATGTGATTTGTAGATAACCAAATATTATAAGAAAGGAAATAAAAACAATTCTCAGAGTCAAATACTTTATTTTTGATATTTCTTTGGAAATATATTTCATTTGTAAACTGAACATCCAACCATTAGCCCTATATAGTCAGACATACGTCAAGTTGTCAAGCGGCGGTCGGTTTTCATTTGTTATTTGCTGGGGCGATCCGTAAAGCGACAGTTAAATTGTGAAACTCGCCATTTTGGTATTTATTTTATAAGAAGACCTTACATTAAAAAAGTAAAAATTACCTTCGGAAACTAAGGTTAAAAGAAATAAAATTATCTCCATATGTATAATAGCCCGGTTAAGGTCTCTATTTTTTTTATAGGATAAGGGTGACAAACTAGCACATATTCGACCTGATGGTAAGTGGTTGCTGCGGCCCATAGACATCTACATCTATCCTCGTTTGCGAATCAAAATGCAGATGCGTTGTCACCCGTGAGGACTAAGATGGAATGCCTCATTTCCAGTAAAAAGGGCCTCCGGCCACCTGCACTCACCAAGCGAAACGCAGAGGTAAACCTCTACTTCACGCTGGTTTTCTGTGAGGTCGTGGTACCACCCCGATTCGAGCCGGCACATCCGTGCGACAGCAAAAGCTGCCGCGTGGCTCTACCACTGTTACTTCAGAAGCTAATATGTCAATATTATTTTATTCTTTGAGAGAAGACTACATATTTTTGCCATTTGCTGTAGAGCTTCTTGGGGCCACGTACGGTAAAGTTTTTAAAAGAACTTGTCGTCGCTGCTGGTGATAATAGGGCTGGTTTTTATCTCGCTTCAAAGGCTAAGTAGATTTAGTTATTCAGCGACGAAACGAAGCCAGTGTTTTTGGCACGATACCACGAGGAGTAGGACTGTATGATGATTTAAGCTTTTAGTTTTAGTTTTCTTTGTATTATAGTTTTTTTTTAATATTGAATAAAATATGTTTTCTTATATAAAACTATAATTTATTCTTGTGGTTTCCGAATTCGGGTTTTGTTATTTTTAAATTTTTTGTTTTCCCTTTAAATAGACCAAAAAATTCAAAAAGAAAATTACCTATTATAATAACTGTCTTACATACAAAATTGTTTTTTGTTTCAATTTTCAATTTTTCAACAATGAAAAAACAAAATAAAAATTGTCAGGGTGGCATTATTATAAAAAATGGAAGCGATTTGTAAGATATGCAAAAAGCTGTTTATAGATTTTGAAATACTACACATATCTGTAGTAAATAAAAACATGGAAATACTACTTTAGTGATCTTTTTGTTGAAATTCGTAAGTAAAAATTGACCTCTAAATAACAAAATTAAATAATTTAAATGTACGTAGCTTTGAACCGTTTGTATAAAAAAAGTTACATATAAAATAAAATAATGTTATTTGACTTATAATTAGATAAACAGACTTCGAGAGTAACGAATAGAATGGGTCTATGGTCAACGGTCGAATGGTTAACACGTACTTGTGAGTGCTTTCCGGTATTTGGTTAATTTTCCTTAATTCCTTTATTTTGTGGTGGTGGATTCCTCTGTTGTAAGTAGATTACGTTTATAAGATATAGTTATTTCGAACAATACACTCAATTATGGGTGACGAAACGGGGTCTCCCCGTGAGAAACCCCCTGGCCCTCCCGATGAAGACATGTGCTTTGGATTAAGTGATAATAATGATTGTGATCGTGGTAAAAAAAGACATGCTGAGACTCGAACATATGATCCAGTATTATATAAATAGAATTCTGTAGTTGATTTAACAGCTTCAATAAATACTATATATAAACATCCCTACCTAGAACAAAATCTTAGAATGTATGGGCCAAATGATCAAGGCCCTTTCATTGTCCACATCTCCCGGTCTTCGACAGACCCTAGAATAGGGCTATCACTTCGACCAATTAAAATAGGTTTATGCTTGTCTAAAAATAATATAGGAAACATTAAAAAAGGAGGAGTCAAAAGTGTTGGTAGAAATCGCATCTCTATTGAATTCTGCTCAGCAGATGAGGCTAACAAATTCCTTAATAATCCAATGCTCGCAAAAGAAAAATTGATTGCTACTATTCCATCTTATAATGTTTCTCGAATGGGTGTCATCCGCGGTGTCCCTGTGGATTGGTCAATGGAAGAACTTGCAGAAGCTATTGAGCTTCCCCCTGGTTGTGGTAAAATCCTAAAAGCTCGCCGTCTTCAGAGAAAAACTTTTACTGAAGGGTCATCATCCCCAATTTGGGTTCCTACTCAATCTATTGTTTTGACATTTGAAGGCCAGATACTCCCCAAATACGTATATGCATTCTTCACATCCCTTGCTGTTGAAACTTATCAACTCCCCACCATCCAGTGCAAACAGTGTTGTCGATTTGGCCACGTAGCTGATCAATGCCGCTCTAAACCACGCTGCTTCCGTTGTGCCCAAGAGCATAATGGAGCAAGTTGTTCTGTTCCTGAAAGCGAAGCTATTTGTCTGTTATGCTCCAAAAATCACTTTGCTAATAACAATAATTGTCCAGAACACCAACGACAGAAATCTATCAAAGTTATGATGTCAGAACAAAATATATCCTATATAGAAGCGTCAGCCAAAATCCCATCTATTCGTTTGAACAATCTTCAAAAACCATATTCTGAAGTGGCCTCTATGCAGCTTTCACCTACTTCTACTACCTCCTTCAACCTCCCCACCATGTCACAGGCATATAGAAAAACCGTTTTCAAATCTCCCCGCCCCATCCCTAGAATCCGCAAGGGATATGACCAACAAGACCATCAAAGAATAGTTGCAGACTGCCCATCTTCTACTCCAAATGGATGCGCATTATCCAATACACACAATCAAATATCTCCAAATGAAAATCGTGTTGAATGCCTAATTTCTCTCCTTTAATAATTTAATCTTGAAAATGTCAGACTCACTACCGAACAACGTTGCAGAAAAAATTTTTAATCTCGCTAGTTTAATAGATAATATAAATGACTCAAACAAAAGACCTCCATCTTCTACAGTGGAACTGTAGAAGCTTACACCCTAAAAAATCAGAACTCATCTTCCTAATAAATAAACATGCAATTTCGGTTGCTTCTATTTCTGAAACATGGTTCCTTCCTGGCTCCAAATTTCGCTTGCAAGGCTTTACCTGCCTCCGTGAAGACAGAAATGATGGTTATGGTGGTTGTTGCTTACTCATAAAAAAATTGCTACCTTTTTCCCAAATTACACTCCCTCCTCATAGCCAAAACATCAATGCCGTAGCTGCAAAAGTTGCAGGAATCAACATTATTTCAATATATATCCCTCATCCAAATACTCACTCTATTCATGAACTATCCTCTCTCTTTTCTTTGTTACCTCCCCCTTTTATTATTACAGGTGATTTTAATTCACATCATGTATCTTGGGGGTCACATTTTTGTGATGTATACTCTTCAGAACTTATTCAAATTTTTGAAGATATCAATGCTTGCATCATCAACAATGGTTCACCTACTCATAGAGTTTATCCAAGACTAGACGTAGATGCTTCCAAATTGTCTTCATTCAAATGTGTCAGTTCTGCAGTCTGGATCCCCAAATATAAAATTGTCCTTAATTATAGATGCCCTCCTCAGGCTTCTGTTTTTACAGGGGAAGCTGTAGCCATATATGAGGCTATATCCTATATTTTTTCCCATAAAATTCCTAAATCAGTTTTATTTACTGATTCAAAAAGCTGCCTAATGTCGTTACAAAGCAATATATTTAAAATGAAATCCATCTCCCCATTGATACTGAAAATTAAAGAACTCATACTAAACTGTAATAAGAGTGGGCTTGAGGTAGAGATTGTGTGGATTCCTAGTCATTGTGGCATAGAAGGAAATGAACAGGTTGACTCCTAGGCCAAAGGAGCTGTAGATACTGGCTGTCCTTCTCATTTAATGAATTACTCTTATGATTTAATGTCATTAGCTCAAATTGAATTAAAGAATTCTTGGGACAGAGAATGGAACATATCCAGACATAGTAAAGGTTTCTACTTTGGTAAAATCCAACCCCAAATTCCTCCAAAACCTTGGTTTTGCAAATTTAGGTTTCTGAACAAACAAATCACATCTACAGTCTGCCGTTTAAGGCTCGGGCATGTCTGCACTCCTGTATTTCTTGCTAAAATTAGAATCAAAGATCATTCCCTCTGTGAATGTGATCTAGATGAAGGTACCCCAGAACACATTTTCTTCAGTTGTCAAAATCACCCAATTTCTTTATATGACATCCTTCCCAAAACAATCCCTCGTCCAGTTAATATCAATTCTTTCTTAACTATCCCCGATTCCATATATGTCAATACAATCTCAAAATATATTCGAATGTATAATATTAAATAATTATAATTATTGTATACTAAATTTAGCTTAACCTAATTCTATATTCCCTGCCCAGGCTAATACCCCCCTATAACTAGATTTTTACTCTATATTGTGTGGTCCACAATTCATGTATTTAGTTTCTTTGTTTTTTTCCACATTTTCACCTAATAACCACTAACTCCTTTTCCACCGGAAAGCCTCAAGACAAGGTGTGACAGACCGAAGACCGGACATTGGCAGAATTATTGTGACATTATCACAATACCAAGGGCCATACAGTTATAAAAAAAAACGATTAGAATAAAATACTTTTGTAAGGTACTAAGTACTAAGTAACGGTGGTAGAGCCATGCAGCAGTTTTTGCTGTTGCACGTATGGGCCGGCTCGAGCCGGGTTAGTACCACGACCTCACAGAATACCGGCGTGAAGTAGAAGCTCTGCTTCTGCGTTTCGTCTGGTGAGTGCAGGTGGCCGGAGGCCCAATCCCCCCCCCATCAACATGGTAGCGGAATTACACAATAGACTACCCCAGGAGGGTACCAGTACCCCTGGAGAATCCCTCGCTGAGCATCCACGACCATGTTATTCCAATCCTGAGCGTGGGTGCTCAGGCTGCCCCGCGTATTCTGGGGGGGGCAAAATTCCGCTCAAAAACATAACTGCTCGGGGTAAACAGAGCAACAATACCAAGGCGACCCCTGCCGTGAATTTCTGCAACATCAGGGGACTTAACTCTAACCTAAACGCCGTCCACTACCATCTCGAGACGGCGAAGCCGGCCTTGCTCTTCCTGACCGAGACGCAGGTTTCCTTTCCGGCTGATATTTCGTATCTCTCCTACCCTGGGTACAAATTGGAGCACTCCTTTGTGCCTCGGGCTGGAGTTTGCGTGTATGTCAGAGAGGACATCTGTTCTCGACGCCTCGGCAGTCTTGAAGGTTCGGACCTGTCCATCCTTTGGCTACGCGTAGACAGTGACGACCATCCGCGCGTCTACGGGTGCCTCTATAGGTCCCATAGCGGTAATGCCGAAACAGACCGACTCATCGACCACGTCCAAATGGCTACAGATTCCTTGCTACAACAGGTCCCATCCGCAGAGATCGTGATCCTTGGCGATTTTAACGCCCACCATGCCGAATGGCTCGGTTCACGTTTAACCGATCATGCGGGGAGATCTGTTTATGACTTTGCCTTGGCATATGGTCTGACACAACTGGTTACTTCGCCTACGCGGATTCCAGATGTGGAGGATCATACACCTTCCCTGTTGGACTTTCTGCTGACCTCTCATCCGGACGGATATCAGGTTTCCGTCGATGCCCCTCTCGGCTCTTCGGACCACTGTTTGATCCGGAGTATGGTGCCACTCACGCTCCCTTCGCGGTTGCGTTCTGCAGGTTGCCGCCGTGTTTAGCATTACAGGTCGGCGGATTGGGACGGAATGCGGTCTTTCTTTGCATCCTACCCATGGGGGCGGGTTTGCTTCTCGCCGGATGATCCCAGCGCTGTTGCTGACTCTGTCACTGATGTGGTGCTACAGGGAATGGAACTATTTATCCCATCATCTGTGGTACCCATCGGAGGCAGATCTCAGCCTTGGTTTGGTCGCTCCTGTAAAACTGCATTACGCAGTAAGCAGGAGTGTTATCAAGCCTGGGCTGCGGCTTCGGCGACTCGGGATGTAAACACCAGCACACTTAAAAAGAAGTATAACTTCGCCTCCAGGTCCTTCAAAAGAGTTATTGCCAAGGCAAAGTCAGAGCACATAGGCAGAATTGGCGAGAAACTAGTTCGCCTTCCTTCGGGAACCCGTGCATTCTGGTCTCTCGCCAAGGCTGTCCAAGGGAATTTCTGTAAGCCATCACTACCATCTCTGCACAGGGAGGACGACTCACTGGCCCATGACGCAAAAGACAAAGCCGACCTTTTAGGCTCCCTTTTTGCGTCCAACTCGACTCTTGATGACGGGGGGAAAACACCGCCGACCATCCCGCGGTGTGAGTGCTCTATGCCGGATGTGCTGTTCTCACAGCGCTCGGTTCGCAAAGCACTTCTCTCCCTGGACATCCAGAAGTCGAGTGGGCCTGACGGAATCCCCCCAATTGTGCTGAGGACGTGTGCTCCGGAGTTGGCACCGGTCCTAACGCGTCTTTTTCGGTACTCCTACTCCCAAGGCGTAGTCCCGAATTCATGGAAGACAGCTTTTGTCCACCCGATCCCTAAAAAAGGCGACCGCTCAGACCCGTCCAACTATAGGCCTATCGCGATCACCTCCTTGTTCTCCAAAATAATGGAATCCATTATCAACTGCCAGCTCATCCGGTACCTTGAGGATCATCAGCTGATTAGTGACCGCCAATACGGTTTTCGTGGGGGTCGATCAGCTGGTGATCTTCTGGTCTACCTGACCCATAGATGGGCGGAGGCAGTAGAGTCCAAGGGGGAGGCGTTGGCCGTTAGTCTGGACATTGCGAAGGCCTTCGATCGGGTTTGGCACAAAGCGCTTCTCTCGAAGCTCCCTTCCTATGGGCTTCCCGAGAAATTGTGCAATTGGATCACCAGCTTCCTTGCAGATCGGAGCATCAAGGTTGTTGTAGACGGTGCATGTTCTGACTACAAGCCTATTAACGCTGGTGTTCCACAAGGCTGTGTGCTATCACCAACGCTGTTTCTTCTGCATATCAATGATATGTTGCTAACTGGTAACATTCATTGCTATGCGGATGACAGCACTGGTGATGCTCTATACACCGGCCGTGCTAATATTTCTCGGGAAAACGTCTCCGAGTACCGGAACAAACTTGTGTCTGAAGTCGAGTCTTTGCTGGACAAAGTCTCGAACTGGGGGCGACTAAATCTAGTCCAGTTTAATCCTCAGAAGACACAAGTTTGCGCGTTTACCGCTAAAAAGAACCCCTTTGTCGTATCTCCTCAGTTTCAAGGCACTCCCCTGGTTGCCTCAGCCAGTATCGGAATCCTCGGCGTCGACATATCGAGTGACGTGCAGTTTCGTGGTCATTTGGAAGAGAAGGCCAAATTGGCCTCTAAAAAGCTTGGCGTGCTCAGCAGAGCGGGACAGTATTTCATGCCGGCACACCGCCTGCAACTTTACAAGGCGCAGGTTCGGCCTCACATGGAATACTGTTCCCATCTCTGGGCAGGGGCTCCCCAGTGCCAGCTCCTTCCACTTGACCGCATCCAGCGCAGAGCGGCTCGAATCGTCGACGACCGAGTTCTTTCCGATCGGCTCGACTCATTGGCGCTGCGAAGAGATGTTGCATCTCTTTGCATTTTCTTTCGCATCTACCATGGGGAGTGCTCTGAGGAATTGTTCGGATTAATCCCAGCCGCCAAATTTCACGAACGCACATCGCGGCAGAACTCCCGATACCATCCACACCATCTGGATGATTGGCGGTCCACCACTGTGCGATTTAGAAGATGTTTTCTTCCTCGCACGACTTCCTTGTGGAATCGATTACCATCAGCGATTTTTCCGGACCGATACGACTTAGGGACCTTCAAGAAAAGAGCGTACTCCTTTTTAAAAGGCCGGCAACGCATCTGCAATTCCCTCCCTGGTGTTGCAGTTGTTCATGGGCGGCGGTAGTCACTTACCATCAGGTGAGCCACATGCTCGTTTGCCCCCTCTACTATAAAAAAAAAAAAAAAAAAAAAACTGTAAATTTTTATTTAAATATGTGTTACGTATGTATTAGGTTCAGTAATAATTTTATAGTCTACTAACAATTTTTAATCCTTTGTCCATTTTTGCCTATGAACATGTATCGTAGAAAATAATTTATGCTGTTATAAACATTAAACCTAATGTCGTTTCTAGCACATCGTCGGTCATGTCACCGAAATCAGTACATGCTCATTAATATGAATTACGAAGTCCATTTACTCCGTGGAACATCGAACCCAAGCAATAATATGTTTTGGATTCAGATGGAAAGTCGATTAGCTTTTAAAATATAATTGTGATGCAGTTTATATAAAACTAAAGTGACAAACAATCTTACGTAATGTTAAGTAGATACTGCAGTCCATGGACACTTGCAGATAACTTCGTACAAATGAGCCTACAGATATGTTTTTACCCCTGAGGACTACGATGAAATGCCTTACAGCCTGTAATTACCTTCGGACCTCACTCTCTCTCTCTCTCTCTCTCTCGTTTTTTTTTATTCAATATAGATTACATGTGTAATTCTTATTGAAAGTCATTTCTTTCTTTACCACTGGTTCGAAAAAGAACCTCCGTCCTGGGACGAACCAGCAAGAAACCTAGCGGGACTTTTCTTTTGAAGCAAATTTTACAATAATGGTTATACACACTATATTAGTACAAAATTTATTTTAGAAACAGCTTGGAAGCGATCACCTCATTCCCAGGGGTTATTATCAACCATGTATTCATTTATACTATAATAACCCTTTTTATACAGTTTTAACTTAACAAAACATTTAAACTTGCTAATAGAGAGAGCCTGTACACTTTCCGGGACCCTATTGTAATAGCGTATACATTGCCCCAAGAATGAATATCTGACTCTGTTTACAGAATGCACATCACTTTTTTTACTAAAACAACCTTTGTTTTTGTGAACATACATTAAATTTTCGTAAATATATTGAGAGGCCAAAGTTAATATATTTATTTATTTAAATTCATATTTAAGAGACTCTCTCGGATTTAGGTTGTAAATAGCTCTAATGGCCCTTTTCTGCAAAACAAAAATAGTTTCTGAATCAGCCGCATTTCCCAATAGCAAAATCCCATTAGACATTATGCTATGGAAATAACTGAAATAGACTAATCTAGCTGTCTTAACACTAGTGAGACCTCTAATCTTTTTTACAGCATAGGCTGCAGAAATTAGTCTGCTTGTTAGTTTGGATATATGGGGGCTCCACTGAAGCTTTGCGTCGAGAGTGATGCCAAGAAAAACAGTGGATTCAACAGGGCTCAGTTCTTCCCCATTTAAAAACACACTGGTACTCAGATTTTTAACATTTGTTGTTTTAAATTTAATATATTTAGTTTTATTTCCGTTTAAATGTAGATTATTAACGTTAAACCAATGCAATAATTTTGATATAGCATTATTCACTTCGTCACATTTAAATGATTGACGTTTAAGTTTAAAAATCAAGAAAGTATCATCAGCAAATATTACTATACCATGATTATCCTCTACAAGAGATAGTAAGTCATTAATATATACTAGAAATAGGAATGGGTCGAGAATCGAGCCCTGAGGGACACCCATTAGTACAGGTGAGCCGGAAGAACTTTTACTATTGATAATAACTTTCTGCATTCTATTACTTAAATATGAAATAATAAGTTTAAGCGCTGTGTTCTTTTCTCTCTCTCTATGCCAGCAAGCAGCTTCGTGGCAGAAATAGGTAATTAATAGCATCAAGCGTTACTTTGCGGAAATCCATTATATTACAGATGTTAAAATTTATTTTTAAAAATGCAAAGATCCGCGTATAAAATAAAACGATATGTCATACCTAGTTTAACGAGCACTTTTGGAACTGCTTCACCTCGTTTAAATAAGTAACGTATTATCGACGGTGGTGTGTCCTTTCTATTGTAGTCTTGTTGGGAGTTGTGATGTTGAGATTAGTGGTTATGAAGATTGTGCACTTAATTGAAGGTTTGACATTATTGTCTTTCAAACGGTCCACCCCGGTTTTCCCCGGGTTGAAAAATTATCTATATTATGTGTGTCCCGTGCCGACCATCGCCCCGCCGACCTAATTTTATCGCGGGAGAGTTTTTTAATAAAATGGTTACTGAGAGTTATCTTTAAAAGATAGAAGATAGAATAGATGCTGTACAGTACTTTTCTTTAGAATTATATAAGAGGAACAATTCAGCCATACATGATTTTCGTGCAACGTTAACTATTGACTCAGCGCAAGCTATGAAAGCTCTCAAGAGACATTCTCAGATTCTCAGAATGTTTCGTTGACAAATATAATCCTAACCTTAAGATATAATATATGTATATGCATAATATAAAGCCTATGTCGATCTGGAATAATGTAGTTTCCAAATGGTGAAAGAATTTTTAAAATAGATCAGTGGTTCCGTGGTATGTATACAAACTCAAAAAATTCTTCTCAAAAACTCCAATGGCAGTTAATTAATTATGACGATGTAAATAATGCTCTATCGAAATTAGTACATTGGTTTAACGTCAACAATATGCTCTTAAACGGCAATAAGACAAAGTGTATTAAATTTACAATACCTAATGTAAAACATTCGAATAGCAATGTGCTGTTAAATGGGCAGGAGTTGAGTCTTGTGGATACCACTGTTTTTCTCGGTATTACTATTGACGCGAAACTTCAATGGGGCCCCCATATATCTAAATTAGGAAGCAGACTTAGTTCTGCAACATATGCTGTAAGAAAAATTAGAAGTCTCACAGACGTTGAGACAGCTAGATTAGTGTATTTTAGTTACTTTCATAGCGTAATATCTTATGGAATTTCAATATGGGGTAATGCGAGTGATATTGAAGCTATATTTGTTTTGCAAAAGAGAACCGTTCGGGCGATTTATAACCTAAATTGTAAAGAGTCCCTCAAATAAAAATTTAAAGAAATAAACATATTAACTTTGGCATCGCAATATATTTATGAAAATGTAATCTATGTACATAAAAAAATAAATAGCTTTAATAAGAATAAGGATGTGCATACTTTACACACTAGGAACAAACATAAGCTTGTTATACCAGTTACTAGACTCCACAGAATCAGTAATTCATTTATGGGGCAATGTATACGCTTTTACAACAAAATCTCAGAACATATTCAAAGTTTGTCAATAAACAAGTTTAAAAATTTTATTAAAGAAAGACTGTACGAAAAGGGTTATTATAATATCAAGGAATACATACATTAATGAAAATAACCCCTGGGAATAAGGTGATCGCCACCATGCTGGTTCTATGATAAATCATTTAAAATTGTTTCAACGAAATTATTGTTAAGTGCAACATATTGGAAAAAAATACTTCCGCTGGGTTTCTTGCTGGTTCTTCCCAGAACAGAGGTATTTTCCGAACCAGTGATAAATAAAAAATGACTTTCAATAAGAATTATGTAGTAATCAATATTGAATAAAAAAATATTCTATTCTATTCTATTCAATGAGCCTCACTCAATTCACATTTGAAGAGTTTTCAATTTGTCTGACTCAGATTGAAGCTGTCCTTAATTCAAGACCTCTTACATCCTTATCATCCGATCCCACCGATTTAACATATCTAACTCCTTCCCATTTTCTTATAGGACGGACAACTATCTCGGTTCCATATACACAAATCGAAGATAGGCATATCTACTCACTAGCTAGAATTGCGCCAGTGGAAAAGCTAAAACAACATTTTTGGAAGCGTTTAGCTAATTAATGATTATATTAATCTCCTATAGCAAAATAAGAAATGGTGCATCTCTTGCGGGAACCTGACTTTACGACAAATGGTTTTAGTGAAGGAAAACAATCTTCCCCCACTATTATGGCTTCTGGGGCGCAACACAAAATTCATTCCCGGAAAGGATGGTGTTGTGAGAGTAGCTGAAGTCAAGACTAAGAAAGGGCATCTTCTTCAGGCCTATAATCGCCTCGTCACATTACCAACTAGACCACTTCAACGCCAGGGAGCATGTTACGTTTTACCGTAAATCAAAACGCAACAATAATAATCAAAATATAAATCCTGTTTCATCCATAAGTTCTTGAATTATACGCAATTAATACAATTAAAGTTAAGATTTTTATTTTTGAGAATTGACTAGACTAATTTATTATATACATCACCCAAGAGCTCCTACCGCATCCAAGATCAGGATCTTGGGCAAACAATTTAACTAAAATTAAATTACCTTTACCGTTACCTTTACAGCCTATTTAAGTCCACTGCTGAACATATGCCTTCCTCATAAATTGCCTCATACTGAAGATATTTATCATAGTTGTCACGCTTGGCAAGCGGATTGGCAACCACAGTTTTTGTTTTAGTCGCTAGTAAGAAGACGCTGCTGTCCATCTCTTGATTTATTTCCCTCTATCGCCTTTTACGACATCCACGGGATGATATGGGGTTAATAAAATAAAATAGTATAGTAAAATAAAACTTTGTAGCTCAATTCAAATTGCATAGTACGAATATAACAATCATCAAGCAAATATTTTTATCATACGCCGTTTTGGTTATAAAATGTATAATTGATTCTTAAAATTGTGAAGGGTCTTAGATTCACTTACATACATTGGCAAATGGTTATACAGGCGAAGACTCATCCAGAATACGCTTTTCTTTTATAAAACAGCCTTTCTATTGGTTTAGCTAAATTGATCTTTATGAAGCTGGACTTTTAAATTTTTGTAAAGGCTTAAGCTTACATCCTGGTTATAGCTTACGTACGACATTGTTAAACCAAAACTTATATTACCACAATTAATTACCCCGCTAGTTACCAAGTTGTTATTTATTGCCTTTTAAAAGCAAGCAGCTTTGAGATTTTATGTTACAATTAGTGTTGTTACATGTGAAACACAGTGTTAAAAGAAACGTGATATGAAGTCGGTATTTTTTATTTAAGTTAATATCTTTCCTCCAAATTTCACAAATTAAAAACAAGAGTATTCAATGTCGTCAGTGATGGCGTAGGGATCTGAGACGTAGTTTTTCACTACTGGCCAAGGAGGCTCAAGGTTGAACAGCGAACTATGGAGATGATAATGCTCAGATTTCCTGCCAATAAATTTGACTGCCAATGTCAAACTCATAATAGCCTATGGTTTGTTAACATTCATACAGGTAATGTCGAAACTTAATAATCTGTGCTCAAACAGTCGCACAGATTAGAAATTTTCACCAAAGAATAAAAATGTTTCTGACAGATAATTACTAAAGGATTGACCGAATGAACTGAGTTTTGTTTGATTTTAAATGTTGCGTTTTCAATATTCTTTTAAGTATATTTTCAAGGCAGAAACGAATTTATTTTATATTTTGTCTAGATATCTTCATCATTTGTGTTTTATATATTACTAGCTGTTCTCCGCGTGCAATTTATAATGATTGGATTTCATGGGTTTTAATTTTTTTTGCGCGGAATCCTAATTTTTTTTTCTAAAATAAAAGTAACCTTAGTCACTCCTTATAATATTAGCTATCTGCCAGTGAAAGTCCGGTCAAAATTGGTTTAGCCGTTTAGGAGATTAGCCGCAACAAACAGACAGACAGGCAGACAGAAAGACAGACAAAAATTTTAAAAATTGTGTTTTTGTTATAAGTACTGCATGTACTTTCATACGCATATAGTAAAAAGCTGTTACTTTGTCATTACAAACAGACACTTCAATTTTATTTATATGTGCAGATCACGTCCTCCAGATCAAATTTTGACACGGCGGCTAGTCTCAACAGAGACCAGTTATCTGCGTAGAACGGGATTATAGTGTCCGAGTGAAGCACTCTCTTTTCTACACGTCCGGAGAAAGATCAGGCGCATGACCAACGGCTTTACGTACTTCCCGAGGTACGGGGCTGAAAGTCCGCCAACATCCTAACTCCGAATCGCTACAAAGAATTTCTAGACAGAAAAACTCAATAACTGATTTCTGACCTGACCCGGGATTCGAACCCGGGACCTCGTGATCAGCAATCACGTTTACGAACACTAGAGCAACGAGATAGTTCATACGTTAATATGCAGTTGAAAGAGACATATAAATTGCTTAATATATTAAAATAAATACATAATATTTTATGATCCAATTTCGACCACTAGGCGACCTCTAGTATGCATAATAACTTGTACCTATGTTTACTGTGTATTACCTTTTTAATAGGACTATAAAGGTAATGAATAAAGTGCAACGTGTTTTAAAAAGGACAAAATTTTATAAACTCCAATTAACGGGATCGTCCGTAAGTCACGAACGAACGCTGTTGTGTGTACGATTCTTGTACATGCTGGTTAAATTTATGGAGTGCATTTAACTCGAATACTTTATGCGCTGACTCCTCACAGGACTCTCAACCTTCACCCCGTTACTTATGTAGTGCGTTTTGTGTATATTTTCTATTCGGACGCGTGCAATATCTTTAACACCCTAGTTTCTATTTGGAATTGGTCTAGTCGTTATAAAAAGACGAATTTAATTTTTAGCCTCGTAAATTCGTCACTTCTATTTTGCCGCCACTTCGTAGAACTGTACTAGAGACTTCTTAATACTTGTTATGATATAATAGATATTCAAGACTCTTTTAATGTTTTTTGCGAAAATTTAATCAACTTTTATATGTCTATAATAACTTTAACCTCGTAAGAAATGCTTTGAGCCCTAAACATGCGGTATTATTTACCTATTTATCAAATATAGGTATATTTATTTTGGATATTTGAAATAAGCATAAGAACGAGAACGAAATAAGCATTTTTAGAATTAAGTGTAAGAAGTTCAACCAAATAAGTAAATAAATAATAGCGAACATTTAAAGGAGGAGATTTTCATTTCAACTGTGTTATTTTGCATGTGACCTTATATCTTCTACAAACGCGAACCAATTTCAATGATCCCTTGTTTTATTTCTTAAACTCTTTAAGTGCGGATACACAGAGATAGACGATTAAAACATCGCATGGTAAAGCCGTTTTTCCAATTGCCTCTTATTGAGGGCATCCACGAGTTTTTCTGCCACCAGAGCGGCGCCACTAGAAAGTGAGGTATAATATTTGACAGATTTCGTAGCGGGGAAGTTAATTTGTTCAGAAAATGTAAAAGTTATTAATTATTTCTGTACTATTAAGCTACATTTTATATTAATAACATTAAAAATAAATAAACGAAACCACAGATATTCATAAAAGTAGAAAAAGAAAAACAAGTTAAAAAAGTGCAAAAAATTAAAGAGCAAACCACTGACGCATTGTTTTGTATATTAATATAATACTCTAGAAACTCATAAACTTTTATTAAAAACAAATTCTAAATTAAATTACATTGTGTAACAAAAAAAATTACCTCAGTGTCAACTAGCGACATCTGGTGAGCAGAAAATTATTAGCCCTCATTTGTGATTAAGTCGATTGTTTTATTTTTTCAATTAGTGAGTGGCTTTTTTGCGGAAATTTTTGAAGAAAACCTAAGCATCGCACAAAACGAGATCCCGTGTTATCTCCATAAAAGCGGATGTGTTATCTCCTGAACTTAAGGCACGTAGATCTCCATGGCTGAATTAATACGGCCGACGCATGTCCGATAAACACAGAGAAATGCATGATTTTAGAACATAGGTATTGTATTTAAATACAACTTAAACAATTTTTTTTTGTTCCAATATTGTTCTTCATTATATTCCAGCATGTGTTATATTTTTTATATTCCTTTTGTGGCAGAACTACGCTGCAAATTATTATGGCTAAAACACGAATGAGTCCGCTCACCCGCGGAAAGTCAACGCTTGCAAAAAATACCAGCGTTACATACCAAAATAAAGGAAAAGCTGTTTGCTGAAACGGAGACACTACTTATCGGTAACGGAGGATCACATATTAGTCCTCAGGAGTGACATGGCATTTGCAGTTCGATTCTTATTCAAGGACAGACATAGGCGTCTATTACAGCAGGTTTATTTACTCGCATCATTAGGTCTTTATGACTACGCAGCGGATTTTGATGCGGTTGTTATGATGATTGAACAGACATAATGATTCATGAGGAAGGTTTATATGTGCATAATACATGCATATTATATATTATATAATTCTTCCAACCGTAACTCCTCCTATACGGCTAAAAACAATTAAAAAAATATATTAAGGCAAGTCCTCGGTCACGGGCTGATTATGATGATAATGAAGAGTTTAATTTAGATTGTGTTGGATTCTTAGGTTTAATATTTAAGTGAGCGCCATAACTGAATAACTCAAAACATAACCATTAACCTGCTTTATAATAGCTTCACTCAGCTAAAAACGAAACCATTATATTTTACGGTTGCTATAAACGCGAGCTATAATCCAGAAATTGAAATACGAAGTTAGGAGAAGGTGAGCAAAGGTTATGTTTAATACAAGGACTCTGGAACGAAATATAATGCGTACATTAAATCAAGTGAAACTCAAGTGATTATCTAAAGTCCACTGCATGAAATGGGCCTCCCTACAAATTTCTTAATATGGATATTTGCTATTGCTGCCACGCTAGGCAGGCTGGTGGACAACCGCAGTTTTTTTTATTTTTAGTTGTTTTTTATTAGCCTCTTATGGATATGGGGTAGTGGGTATACTTACACCGCCACTACACGGTAATTATTAATTACCATTACCATTAAAGCCTATGCAAACGAAGATACTGCTGCCACCTCCTGGTCTATCTCTTTCTGTCGCCTCTTAATATACTCACGCTACGATGTGAGGTAGTGGATTTCCTTACAACGCCACTATACGGTTAGTCTTTATCATGTTTGTATGAGAGTATTTAACTAGAAAGGAAAAGCGACAGAAGCCTTTAATTAAGTGTTTGTACTGCAATGTCAAAAGTCATGAGTTCGAATATGCCACTTAATTACTGTAATTAAAATAGTAGTAGTAGAATAGAATAGTATAGAATATTTTTAATTAATACATATTAAAAGAATACCTATTTAAAGTAATTTAAGCTTTACCACTTGTTCGAAAAACCTCTGTTCTAGGAAAAACCAGCAAGAAACCCAGCGGGACTTTCAAAAAAAAATACAATATAGGTTTTTAAAAATTAATATAATAGCGATCATCTCATTTCCCGGAGTTATTATCAATCATGTGCTCATTAGAAGTTGAATAACATTTACTAAACCATTTATGCTACATAAAAATTTTAAGCCTTATCCGACACTAATTCGATAATATACCGGACATCAGCGTAAGCGAGATTAGAGTGGCTCTCCAGCACCTTAAAATGGCAAGGCCCCAGGTGAGGATGGAATTACAGCGGAGGTTCTGAAAGCGGATGGAAAACTGGTTTTCAAGACCTTCAGAGGCTCGTTAATTCCGTTTTCTATGGTGAAACTACTCCGGAGACGTGGAACAGAACTGCGGTGGTCTTGTTCTTCGAAAAAGGCAAGAATGCTCTTCTGAAGAACTACAGACTGACTTACCATATGAGCCGTGTATACGTGCTGTTTTTAAGAGTCATTACGAATCGTCTCGAACGTAGACTCGACGACTTTCAGCCTCCCTAATAAATCGGTTTTCAAAGAGGTTTTAGTATCATAGAAGTACAAAAAACAGAAGAGTAAAATCTGCCACTTGGCCTTGCGTATGTGGACTATAAGAAAGCCTTTGATTCCGTCGAAATTTGGGCGGTTCTACGGTCCCTTCACCGGTGCGAAGTTGACTGTCGGTATATCGAAGCGCTGAAGTGTTTTGCCAGTAGGGCTACGATTCCTGTACAGAATCAGAGTAAGAAACCTATCGAACTGCAGAGAGGTGTAAGACAGGGTGACTTAATATCCCAGAAACACTTCATCGCTGCATTGGAAAACGTTTTCATGTTTCTGGACTGGAAAGGATTCGGTATTAATATCAATTTTTTTTTATAGAATAAGGGTGACAAACGAGCACACAGTCCACTTGATGGTAAGTGGTTGCTACGGCCCATAGACATCTACATCTATCCTCGTTTGCGAATCAAAATGCAGATGCGTTGTCACCCGTGAGGAATAAGATAAAATGCCTCATTTCCAGTAAAAAGGGCCTCCGACCACCTGCACTCACCAAGCGAAACGCAGAGGTAAGTCTCTACTTCACGCTGGTATTCTGTGAGGTCGTGGTACCACCCCGGTTCGAGCCGGCCCATCCGTGCGACAGCAAAAGCTGCCGCCTGGCTCTACCACTGTAATGGCGAGTACATCACTCACCTTCGATTTGCCGACGATATAGACTGTATGACTGAATCGCTGGAGGACCTAAGCACTATGCTCAATCACCTCAATAGAGTTTCCCAACGGATAGCTCTTAAGATGAACATGGAAAAAACAAAGATCATGTTTAATGTCCATGTCACACCTATGCTGGTAGTTGTTGGGAGCACTAAGCTCGAAGTTGTTGACGAGTGTGTTTACCAAGGACAAATAGTCCGACTAGGTTAGTCCAACATCGACCGAGAGGTCAATCGACGGATTCAACTCAGCCACATCTTCTCGTCAGGTATACCTCAAAACTTGAAAACGAGACTGTATTATGAGAGTGCGTGTTGCCAGTGATGACCTATGGAATTGAGACGTGGTCCTTCACTGATGGCCATATGACATAGCCCAATGAATTAGTAAGCTGAAGTGGCAATGGGCCGGTCATATAGCTCGAAAAATCGACAACCGATGGGGAAATAGGATTCTCGAGTGGCGGCCTCGTACTGGCGGACGAACTGTAGGGCGTCCCCCCACTAGATGGAGTGACGACCTGGTAAGATATGCAGGACGTCGATAGATGCAAGTGGCTCAGGACCGTGCTTTCTGGCATACCTTGGGGGAGGCCTATGTTCAGCAGTGCACTTGTGAAGGGCTGTAATTATGATGATGATGATGAAGTTCTGCATGTTTTCTGGGAATTTATTTTAAAAGCTTTTGCTATAACAAAAATTGGCCTAGTGTTAACAAGAATGAATAATAAAGTTGATAATTAAGAAAAAAACATGCAGGTTGACGTAGTGGTAGCAGCTTAAAATTATAAAAAACCAAAATAAACACGCATCATGAGCGTACCATTTAATTTTGATGAAAGAAATAAAAATAGTGACGATAATTTATACAAGAAAAGAAAAACAGAGAATCTGGTAGACTTTTAATAATAACATTTAAACGAAGTGCAATGACAATAATCAATATGGATCCTCCTTAGAATGCATGAAACATTATTTAATACTTTATATATCAATCTATTGCTTACATTTATGTTAAGCGAAAGGACTCACCGACGCACAGACCAACGGACTGCAATCTATATATTTCTTCAATTACATTTTTGTTATGTTATCTGAAGTGAATCAATTAGAAAATAAACTACTCTTATAATTCAATGTCTGTAGTTATTGTTATGTTAATAACAATATGGATTCTATGTCTAGTTAAAAGTGCAAGAACGATTTTATATATCGAAATTGAGGCATGGCCACATATCGAGAGTAGTCACGTTGTGAGGCGCGCAACTCTCTCACGTTTTGAGGTTTTAAATAATTGCGAACTAATTCATGCCCGATTCCAATATTCAAAAAACGTTCCATCCTCCGAAACGATTGGTTTTATTAAATATGACGTGCACATGTAAAAACAGTTTATATTACAAACTATACATTCAGCAAAATTAAAAATTAAAAAAAAAAACTTTAAACGTTTCATTAATTAATGAACAACAGTATTTTGTTTTAGAAAAGTGGTTTTCGTGTTACTCATTTATTACAAAACGGCTGGTAAAAGAAAACGAAGCGTTATTAGATATAGAAGCCAGGCCTTAGTCTTAGTACAAAGGCTAGAAATCATATTTGTAACAATGTAAATATATAGCTGTTGACTGAGATGTGATTTGTAAATTTTCCAATATTATAAGAAAGGAAATGAAAACAATTCTCAGAGTCAAATACAATATCTTTTGATATTTCTTTGAAAATGTACTTCATTTGTAAAACTGAACATCCAACCGTTAGCCCTATATAGTCAGACATACGTCAAGTTGTCAAGCGGCGGTCGGTTTTCATTTGTCATTTGCTGGGGCTATCCGTAAAGTGGCTGTTAAATTGTGAAACTCGCCATTTTGGCGTTTATTTTATAAGAAGAATTTACATTAAAAAAGTAAAAATTACCTTCGGAAACTAAGGCTGAAAGAAATAAAATTATCTCCATATGATAATAGCCTGGTTAAGTTCTTTAGTTCAGAAGCTATTATGTGAATATTATTTTATTCTTTGAGAGAAGACTACATATTTTTGCCATTTGCTGTAGAGGTTCTTGGGGCCACGTACGGTAAAGTTTTTAAAAGAACTGCTCGTCGCTGCTGGTGATAAGACGGCTGGTTCTTATCTCGCTTCAAAGGCTAAGTATAGTCATTCAGCGATGAAACGAAGCCAGTGTTTTTGGCACGATACCACGAGGAGTAGGACTGTATGATAATTTAAGTTTTTAGTTTTAGTTTTATTTGTATTATAGTTTTTTTAATATTGCATAAAATATGTTTTCTTATACAAAACTATAATTTATTCTTATGGTTTTCGAAGTCGGGTTTTGTTATACTAAATTTTATGTTTTCCCCTCTGAATAGACCAAGAAATTCAAAAAGAAAATTACGTATTATAATAACTGTCTTACATATTTAGTGATCTTTTTGTTGAAATTTGTAAGTAAAAATTGGCCTCTAAATAACAAAATTAATTAATTAAAATGTACGTACCTTTTGACCGTATGTATAAAATACGTTACATATAAAATAAAATAATGTTATTTGACTTATAATAAGATTAACAGACTTCGAGAGTAACGAATAGAATAAAATACTTCTGTAAGGTACTAGGTACTGTAAATTTTTATTCATATATGTAGGTATTGCGTATGTATTAGGTTCAGTAATAATTTTATAGTCTACTAATAATTTTTAATCCTTCGTCCATTCCTATCCAGTCCTATGAACACGTATCGTAGAGAATAATTTATGCTGTTATAAACATTAAACCTAATGCCGTTTCTAGCACATCGTCGGTGATGTCACCGAAATCAGTACATGATCATTAATATGAATTACGAAGTCCATTTACTCCGTGGAACATCGAACCCAAGCAATAATATGCTTTGGATTCAGATGGAAAGTTGATTAGCTTTTAAAATATAATTGTGAAGCAGTTTTTTATGAAACTAGTGACAAACGAACTTAGGTAATGGTAAGTAGATACTGCAGTCTATGGTCACCTGCAGATAACTTCGTACAAATGAGCCTACAGATACGTTTTCACCCCTGAGGATTACGATGAAATGCTTTACAGCCTGTAATTACCTTCGGACCTCTCTCTCTCTCTTTCTTTCTCTCTCTATACCCTTTAGATCGGAACACAGTAACGCAAGCAACTTGGTGGCAGAAATAGGTAATTAATAGCATCAGACGCTACTTCAGAAAATCTATTATATTAAAGATGTTAAAAATTAATTATAAAAGAGCCGAGCAAAATACAAAACAATATGTCATACCCAGCTAGACGAGCACTTCTCGAACTGCTTCACCTCGTTTAAACAAGTGACGTATTATAGATGGTGGTGTGTCTTTCCTAGTGTAGTGGTGTTAGGAGTTGTGGTGTTGAGTTAAATGGTGATGAGGATTGTGCACTCAATTGAGGGTTTTAACATTATGATCTTACTAGCGGTACACCCCGTATTTGCCCGGGTTGAAAATTTATCTATATTATGTGTGTCCCGTGCCGACCATCTCCCCGCCGACCGCCACCACCCACCATACTCATTTTATCGCGGGAGAGTTTTTATATAAAATGATTACTGAGAGTTATCTTTAGAATATAGAAGATAAAATATATGCTCTACCGGACTTTTTTTTGGATTATTCAAGAGGAACCATTCAGCCATATATGACTATATATATATATATATATATATATATATATATATATATATATATATATATATATACACAGTGACTCAGCGCAATCTATGAAAGCTCTCAAGAGACATTTTTAGACTTATTTGACAAATATTATCATAACCTTTAGACATATTACATGTATATGCATAATAAAAATCCTATGTTAATCTGGAATAATGTACCTTTGAAATGGTGAAAGAATATTTCAAATAGACCAGTGGTTCCGTGGTATGTATAGATAGAAACTCAAAAAATTCGCATTCTCTATTTATAATATTGATATAGATTAACTTTCAATAATATTTTGTATTTTGTAAAAATATAGTTAATTAATTTAACTTAATACAAGATGTTATGATAGAGCCAGTCAAGTACGAAGTTTAAATGTCTCCTAGGTTTGGTAATTGAAAACGCAGCTGATGATCAAGAGGTCCACGGTTAGTAACTGTAATTAACAGACAATTTATACAATTTTTATAGGGTAACTGACAAATGATCACTCAGTCCACCTGGTGGTTAGCGGATGCTGTGGCCTATAGATATCTATCCTTGATTACGAATCAAAATATAGATGTGTTGTCGCTGACGATTAAGATCCTCTCTTAAAATCATTATAATTCTCTCTAGAGACATCTTGCCACAGAAACATTAAGCTGCTATTTTACGCTCGTATTATGTGACAGCGTGGTTCTACCACCAAACCGACTCCTTCGTGCTGCAATTATAATATATCTGCAGTATCTACCACGCGCAAAAATGATTTTAAGTAGTATTTTATTTGTTTTCAAATTAATTTTACCCTTTCGCTTATAAAATGTTTTGGTCTGAAATACTTAGGCATATTCGGTGTATTTTTAAAAGTAGAAAATAAATTTAATGTTTCCAAGTAGGCTAAAGTTTTTCAGCACATCTATTCAAGAGAATAAATTCAAATCGAGCGCGAGTCTCCCCTTGTGGTTTGTAATAAAACTTTATAAAACTGTGAACATGAAAAGGCTATGTAATAAAACAAAAATGCCGGAACTTATTCCAAATTCAAAAGTATTTGAAAAGGCGAACGGTTATTTTCTTATTATTCTTTCATTATTATTCGTATTTATTCCACACAAATGTGCTTCGTAAAAAGAAATTAGCTCAAATGTAGTGCTAAAATTGGGTGGGTAATAATCTTAAAAAAAATAACTATGGTAGCTCAGAAGGTAAGCGCTTGCTGACCAATTGAACCCGGGTTGCTCGCGTACTGTAACACATTACGCGAGATCCAGTACGCGAGCAACCCGGTTTCGATTCCCGCCGTCATCAATGAAAAGTTTGTTTGCAATTTTAAGCGTTGATTAACCACAAGTTCGGCAGTAAAGGAAAACATTTTAAGGAAACCTGCATGTCGTCCTAGAAGTTTCCCTCCTTGAAAATCTGTTAGTTTTTGTAAATCAGTTATTGGATTTTTCTTACAAGAAATTCTCTGTAGCAGCCCGGAGTTAGGAAACTAGCGATGTCATAACCCCGTGCCATGGAAAACACGTATAGGCATAGGGCCTACGCCTGATCTCTCTCCGGTCGTATTGGATTACCCTCCCATTAGACTATTAGTGGGAGGGAATAGAGATTGCGCCTGTGCTTGCGCATACACATTGAGTAATATGATCCAGTCCTATTTAGATGGCTGCAATCTGTTGAGACTGGCCGCCTTAAGCCGCCTAGTCCGGTGATGGACTCTTCTTTGCCTTTCGATTCCCTGTTAACTGTTTTGGCGTCTATTCGAATCAAAACGAATATAAATTTAATTTGCCTCTGGCAACAATGTTTACCTTGTCATAACTCTCACCTAGAAGTTATCATGAGCTACACTTACATATGTTTACTTTAAATATCTGATTATATTTAATTGCGAACAAAGTTTTTTGAAATTATAATTTGTTAAGGAATTATGAATATATTACTAACTGCTACTATATTAGGAATTATAGGCGAATCCTATTGCATCCCTGTCAATGTCATTTGTTGATTAGGCCAAAACTTTTACTTTTTACTTTACTTTAACCTTCCCTATATCGGGAAAAAGCCAATGATCCCGTTTAGAAATTTTTACGATGAATAGGAAGAAATGTGCTTTGAAAACCGCACTATAATGTTTAGATTATTGACGTCTGGAAACTGATATACATTTATACTACTGATATAATTTGTAATTTATTTATGTATTTTGGGTATATATGTAAGTTTGTTTATATATTCTTATATATGTATGTTTATATATATATTATATGCTTTACTTTATCTTTTTTATGTATTAGTAATTTATATCATTTCATGTGTTAGTTATTTATATGTTATTTTATTGCATTTATAATCTATATATCACATGTATTGATATTATATTTTGCATAATTATATTGCACCACCTACCTAGTATTCATTGTTTATTCCTTTACCCTTGGTTGCGTGGAAGAGATCGCTATGTAGCGATAAGGCCGCCAAATTGTACATTTAACCTATCTTTTTGTAAAGTAATTTGTTTATTTGTTTGTGGTGTACAATAAAGTATATTCATTCATTCATTCATACTTTAATTCGTGGTAGAGATTTTATAAGTGGTAGAGCCATGCTGCAGCTATATTATGGTTGTAGCACGAATAGGTCGGCTCGTCCGGGGAATGACCACGCTCTCACAGAATACCAGCGTAAAATAGCAGCTTAACGCTGCTGTGTTTTGTATGGTGAGTGTAGAGAACCAGAGACCCTTTTTATTGGAAACGAGGCATTCCATCTTAGTCCTCACGTGTGACAACGCATCTGCATTTTGATTCGTAATCGAAGATAGATGTAGATGTCTATGAGCCACAGCAACCACTTACCATCAGGTGGGCTGTGTGCTCGTTTGTCACCCTCATCCTATTAAAAAAAATTCAATCCATAAATGTAATATAACGCATGCTGTTTGCATATTGACCAAAATACAATTTATACCTAATGTTCAAATTATTTCCATTAACGATTAACCACACCTGTTTCACGTATCCATATTTGATGCTAATTAGCTTAACAATCAATGTAACTTCTAATATAGAAGATATAACTTATAATCATAGTAATTTGGTAACGATAGTAACGTATTATCATAGATGGTATTTAACATAAGATATTTCATTTTTGATTCGCTTAAATCTATAGTTAAAACTTTAAAGTTGTTATCTCTCCTAATTGAAAGCATGCTTTTCTGTCATGTTAAAATTTTGCAATGTTTTATGTGTATTGTAAGGACATAGAAAAAGGAAGTAGATAACAGGACGCAGGTTCAGCCACACATGGAATACTGTTTACATCTCTAGGCCGGGGTTCCCCAGAGCGGCTCGAATTGTCGATGATTGAGTCCTCTCCAATCGGCTGGATTCACTGGATTCGCTGTGAAGAGATGCATTTTGTTATTTGTAATCTATGACTGTATAAAATAATACTCTATATCTACTGCGCCACTATGCTTTTGTAAGTTATTGATTTTTCAAATAAAGTGTTAGTAGGTTTCATTTGATAGGTTATGGGCCAAAATTGTGTAATAATTGGTGGACAAACCAGTGAATAAAACAGTGTTAAAATGCAAGTGGGTCTTTAAGAAAAAGGTAAATTTGAGGGTGAAGTGAGATATAGAGCTAGGCTTGTGGCAAAAGGATTCAATCAGAAAAAAGGTACAAACTTTAGGAAAACCTTCTTCATTGTGCTCAGATACTACCTTAATGATACTGTTTTCTTTAAGTGTGGATCAAAACTTAAATGCTGCATAATTGGATGTTTTAACTGCGTTTATAAATGGCTTATTAGATGAGTCTATTTTTATGGAAATACCATTTTATTCCAATTTCCTAAGCAGTCAAAATAAAATTCTTAAACTCAAAATAGCAATATATGAAATACTAGCTTTTTACCCGCGGCTTCGCTCGCGTGCGCTTTAATTTAAGAACATCAGTAAAAAGCTGTTCCATGCCAAATTTAGAAAAATTCGATCACTTTTAGAGTCACCTCGGTGTCTTGTCTGTATGTCTGTCAAACATTTATTTCACTCTAAAATGCTATTAGACCTAGATGATTTCTAAAATGCTACAGAAACACGTGAATATATATGTCTAATAATACCCACTATTTTTTCTTAGATTATTTTTCATATCGGGCGTGTCTTCCGATTCCGATGTTTCCATAAGAAAGGCAAATAGTCTTGAAATCAAAATGTATTATTATTATTCACATTTATTCATAGTTAAAGTTAGTTTAGTTTTAACAAAGTAATATAATGTTTATTTGAGACATTTTATTCATATCATTGGTCCTATTTAACACGTTCACTGTTCGGTTTCCAGACACAATATTAAGACAATAGCAGTCCCCTTTATGTAGTGCACGGGACAGCGAAAGGGTGAATATTGATTGGCACCATAAAATAGATGTAGATATTTTTTTAATTCGAGTAGACTTAAACATTTCATAAATACAGTTCTATAATAATGAATACTACACATGGATTAAAACTACTGTTACGGGTTTTTTTTACGCATCTTGGATGAAAGTTCCGAGTAAAAGAACATATCGTTGATGTGAAGCACCGAAGCTCCGGGAAGTCAAGTATGTCAACATGTTTAGTATCGTCCCAACCATTAAATCGGATCTGATAGACAACAAATCCTTGCAATAGAACACCGAATTGCTACCAATGATGATTTGCGAGGCTATTGAAATTAAGAATATCCTAATTTTAATAGGGAAGATGGCTGAGTGTTACCATCTGCTAAGAACCCCATAATTAATAAAATTAAATTCAAACTACTACTGCATTTATTCTATTCTATTTTAACTACGACATCAGGTCGTTAAACACCTCAGTTCCCTCGCTCCACCCGTGACCATGGATGCTGTAAAGTGCCCAAAACATCGGGAATTTAAAAAGTTAAAATTAAAGGCGATATTATCCTTCAAATTAGTTTTATTCCTTATAAATATTATTCACAGTGAACGTGAGGATCACTACACTCATGAACGGAGTAGAAAAATGTTCGCTCTGTTGTGGCGGTGAAAGAAAATCCACCACCTCATATCGTCCCCCGTCGCGTCGTAAGAGGTGACATAGGAAAACAAACTGGAGATGGAATGAGCTGCATCATCTTCTTGACAACAGATCAAAATAATAATAGCTGCGGTTGCCAACCCACCTACCAAGCGTGGCAACTATAGCAAATATCCAGCTACTTGACAATTTATGGGGAAGGCCTATGTTCATTTCAGTGGACTTTTGATAGGCTGACGATAATGAGTTCTACTCATCTTTGCAAGCCATAATATTTACGGTAGAGTGAAAACAAAAAGTAACATACCCGAAAACAGGAATGGAATAAAAACTGCATATATTGCCCAATGAAAACTAAAAAAATAGCAGCTTACATACATGTTACTAATCGGCACAGGCCGCAGAATTTTTGGCCAAAAAAGTGTTCGCTGCGCTGATTCCAACACGGGATGAATGTAATGTTGATGATTCAATTATTTACATCGTATATTCAGTAGCATTGTATTATTTCATTTTATCAATGACTTGCCATTTTAGTTTATTTAGAAGTAAGTAGATGGCGCTAATATTAGATGAAATAATGAAAGCCAAAACCATACCATCTAGTAATAGCAGCAATTGAAGCGAACATTTATTTATTATATCAAGGGATAAAGTGATGTCAATGTTCTCTTAAAAGTTCTATTTCTGTTAAAAAATATGCTATCAGCGCCGCTAGCGGTGAAAAACGACTTAATGATATCGTCATAATATGACCATATTATGAAATAGCAACGTTGTGTTTAGTTATTAATATCTTCAAACGATTTCTATTCATTGATTTGGTCATGCTATATCATCAAATAGACAAATAGTGTTAAATATTATGAAATGTCGACACCATTTTACGAAATGATAGACTACTTTATCATATATGATCAATTCTACGATCTGGCCACGACATATACAAAAATCTCTTGAATAAAACTATCATGATAACGAAAATTTTGCAACAATTGTAGACAGACCAGTTTTAATCACTTTAGTTATATATTAGTAATTGCATTAAATACCTTATCTATTTTCATATTTTTGATAGATGTCACTATTATCTATTGAAATTATTACACTTTTAAAATAAAATAACAAAATACTAAAAAACTAAACGTTAGAGTTTTTTAATAATTTTAAAATCTAATCATTTAATCATATACATGCAAGTTATTTATATTATTTCATTTATTAGTAAGTGAAGGCAAAATATCCTACTTTTTCCATTTAATGATAGATGGCGATGTTTTAAATACCAAATCGGTGTAGTTTCAAATTATTTTACCAAGATTACAACTATATTTTAAACTTTATTTACAAATATGGTATTTATTTGAAAAGCAACAGTCATCCCGCCTTTAACCAAGATTTAATAGAAAATTAACATCTAAAGGAAATAAAAACTTATCCTTCCTTTTTTGAAGTTCCGTAATCGGATAAAAAGTAACCTATAAGTTGCCCCGGGTTACTCACTACCTATATACAAAATTTCATGTAAATCGGTTCAGTAGTTTTTGCGTGAATCAGGAATACACAGACAGACAGACAGACAGACAAAAATTCTAAAACCACTAATTTGGCTTCAGAACCCTTTATTTAGTCACCTGGACTTGTTTTTTCTAGAATATATTAGAATTACAGACACGACTTTTCTACAGATTTATTATATGTATAGATATAACGAGCTTGGTATCTGAAGGTCGTGTTATTTTACTGGAATTGGGTTACACCAAGTATCAGTAAGTACCATGTTTATTTATGAATTGTAAATTGCATTATTAAATAATTATTTTTTGTATTTTACAACTGTAAAGATACTTATGATAAATTAAAAACTGAATTGAAACAAAATTTATGAGTGTAACTATGAAAAATTAAATTAGTTCTAGGTGCGAGTTTGAGTACGGAATAATTTTGGATTAGTTTAGTTTTCTTAGTTTTTTTTTTAATATATTTTATTACTTTTTAATAAACATTAAACACTCACATTTGCAAGTCGTGGCAGCCTGTAATTGAATCTGCACTTAGCTTAAATCATAGATGATAGCTTAAGAATTTAATGTTTTTGGTGTAAGATTTGTTGGCTGTCCTTAATAAATAAATAAATAAATAAAAATAATTGTATCACTTTAGATCAGACAAAGTGTATTGATATAAATTAAAAAAATAATATATGTCTATATGTAAAGGTACTCCAATACTCCAGATACAGATACTCCAATGGAAAAGAATTTAAAATTAGAAAAGGCTGAAATGATATGTCCAAAATATACTTATCAGCAAATGTTAGGTGCATTAATACGAGTATATTTATGTGTATTAACTATAGCTTATGCTATAAGTTTTCTTAGTCAAAATAATAATTTTATGAGATTAAACTTTAATCAGATATATTGGAAACATTAAAAACGGGTCTTAAAATACTTAAATAAAACTAAACATAATGGATTAAAGTATATAAAATATCATAATGGTATAAAGTTTACGTTGATACAGATTCGGCTTCATGTGCAATAGAGACAAATTATATTAGGTTCATTTTTACCATCTCTGGAAGTCCAACAAAAAAACTGTTAAAAAATATACGGCTCTCTTTGAGGCACGTAAGGAGGCAATTCACCTTAAAAATTTAGTGTCAGAAATTAATAATAATAAAGTTGATAATATATCAGTTATTTTATTAAGTGATAACCAAAGTTCACAGATGGTAAATCTAATCCTTTGTTCTACAGAACGACAAAACACATTAATGTTAGGCATCAAGATTAATAAGTTAATACAAATATCCTCCTTATTTACTGCTGAGAAGCCAGTGGATATGTTAGAAAAAAGCCTGTATCATGTAAAGCATTCTAAGGTTATAAACAAGATAGTGTTGTCACAAATAAAGTACAAAGTAAAGTAAGTAAATAATACATTGTCTACAGCGCCACTATGCTGTTGTAAGTTACCGTTCTTTCGAATAAAGAATTAGTACATTCCAAACCGCTACATAAGTTTCATTATATATATATATATATATATATATATTTTTCTATCGAATCTATCACGGGGGGTGCTCTGAGGAATTGTTCCACTCCACCACTGTTTTCTTCCGCGTACGACCCCTGTGTGGAACCGTTTACCACCGGCGATTTTATTGTACCGTTATAACTTAGGGAACTTCATGAAAAGAGCCAACTCCTTTCTAAAAGGTTAACAACGCACTTGCAATACCCCTAATGTTGCAAATATTCATGGGCGGCGGTTTTCACTTACCATCAGGTGATCCGAATTCTTGGTGCACCCTTCTCTTCTATAAAAAAAGATGCGTAGTTACCCAAAATGGAATGCCTCGTTTTCAGCAAAACGGGTCTTCGTTTCTCTACACTCAACATAAGAAACACATAAGCATTAAATTGCTATTTTACACTGGAATTCTGTGAGAGCGTGGTCCTACCCCGGTCGAGTCAACCCACTCGTGTAACATAGCAAAGTTGCAGCGTGGCTCTACTACGTAGCCACCAACCCTGACAAGCGTGGCTACCGCAGTAAAGTTTTTTTATAGGAGAGGGGGCAAACGAGCCTGCTGCTCACCTAATGGTGACTACCGCCGCCCATGAACAACTGCAACACCAGGGGAACCAGGGGAATTGCAGATGCTTTGCCGGCCTTTTAAAAAGGAGTAAGCTCTTTTCTTGAAGGTCCCTAAGTCGTATTGATCCAGAATAATCGCTGATCGTAATCGATCCCACAATGAAGTCGTGCGAGGAAGAAAACATCTTCTAAATCGCATAGTGGTGGACCACCAATCATCCAGATGGTGTCAGAGGATGGTATCGGCGGTTCTACCGCGATGTGCGTTCGTGAAATTTGGCGGCTGGGATTAATCCGAACAATTCCTCAGAGCATTCCCCGTGGTAAATGCGAAAGAAAATACAAAGAGATGCAACGTCTCTTCGCAGTGCCAATAAATCGAGCCGATCGGAAAAGACTCGGTCGTCGACGATTCGAGCCGCTCTGCGCTGGATGCGTTCAAGTGGAAGGAGCTGGCACTGGGGAGCCCCTGCCCAGAGATGGGAATAGTATTCCATGTGAGGCCGAACCTGAGCCTTGTAATGTTGCAGGCGGTGTGCCGACATGAAATACTGCCCCGCTCTGCTGAGCATGCCAAGCTGTTTAGAGGCCAATTTCGCCTTCTCTTCTACTGGTTCGAAAAAAAAACCTCCGGCCTGGGAAGAACCAGCAAGAAACCCATCGGGACTTTTTTTTAAAGCAAATTTTACAATAATGGTTACACAACTATAAAAGTACAAAATTTATTTTAGAAACAGCTTGGAAGCGATCACCTCATTCCCAGGGGTTATTATCAACCATGTTTTCATTTATACTATAATAACCCTTTTTATACAGTTTCAACTTAACTAAACATTTAAACTTGCTAATAGAGAGAGCCTGTACACTTTCCGGGACCTTGTAATAGCGTATACATTGCCCCAAGAATGAATTACTGACTCTGTGGAGTCGAGAAACTGGTATAACTAGCTTGTGTTTGTTCCTAGTGTTTACAGAATGCACATCACTTTTTTACTAAAACTAACTTTTTTTGTGAACATACATTAAATTTTCGTAAATATACTGAGAGGCCAAAGTTAATATATTTATTTATTTAAATTTATCTCTAAGAGACTCTCTCGGTTTTAGGTTGTAAATAGCTCTAATATCCCTCTTCTGTAAAACAAAAATAGTTTCTGAATCAGCCGCATTTCCCCATAGCAAAATTCCATAAGACATTATGCTATGGAAATAACTGAAATAAACTAATCTAGCTGTCTCGACACTAGTGAGATCTCTAATCTTTTTTACAGCATAGGCTGCAGAACTTAGTCTGCTAGCTAGTTTGGATATATGGGGGCCCCACTGAAGCTTTGCGTCGAGAGTGATGCCAAGAAAAACAGTGGATTCAACAGGGCTCAGTTTTTCCCCATTTAAAAACACATTGGTACTCAGATTTTTAACATAAGATGTTGTAAATTTAATACATTTAGTTTTATTTCCGTTTAAATCTAGATTATTAACGTTAAACCAATGCATTAATTTTGATATAGCATTATTCACTTCGTCACATTTAAATGATTGACGTTTAAGTTTAAAAATCAAGGAAGTATCATCAGCAAATAATACTATATCATGATTATCCTCTACAAGAGAAGGTAAGTCATTATTATACACTAGAAATAGGAAAAGGCCAAGAATCGAGCCCTTAGGGACATCCATTAGTACAGGTGAGCCGGAAGAACTTTTACCGTTGATAATAACTTTCTGCATTCCATTACTTAAATATGAAATAATAAGTTTAAGCGCTGTGTCCTTGACACCATAGTACTGTAGCTTCCTGATTAATGTCTCATGGTGAACGCAGTCGAAGGCCTTGGAAAGGTCACAAAATATACCCAAAGCATCCTCTGAATTCTCCCATGCACAAAAAATATGTTTAATAAGCTCAACTCTAGCGTCAGTTGTCGAGCGACCCCTTGTAAAACCGAATTGATTTCTATGTAGCAATAAATTAATATTAAAGAAACTTAACATCTGATCTAAAATTATTTTTTCAAAAATTTTACTAAATGTTGGTAGTACAGAAATTGGTCTAAAATTGGCGGGGTCTAATGTACTACCAGATTTAAATAAAGGTATGACTTTACTATGTTTCATCAAATCAGGAAACACACCAGATTCGACGCTTGTATTAAATATAGTGGCTAGATAAGGTGCTATTATATCTATTATAGATAAAATAAATTTAACAGAAAACCCCCATAAATCTGCCGTTTTCTTAACATCAATAGTTATAAAATATTTAACGATATCTATTGGCAGTACTCTATGGAATTTAAAAGTATGTGAACAAGCCTTTACATTTTGTTTGAGCAATGATTCGGCGACATTAGGAGAAGAGTTTAATGATTTAGTTGTCAAAAAAGGAACATCAGTTAAATGTTTTTCAAAAGCTATAGCAACTTCTTGACCAGATCGGGTTAAATTATTGTTAATTTTCAATTGAAAATCCGAGTTGCGCGGTTTGATCTTGCCCGTTTTACTATTTATTATTCTCCAGATCATTTTAATTTTGTTAGATGCAGTTTTAATTTTGTTACTTAAATGTAAAGCTTTAGCTGTGGCGCACACTTTTTTAATACTTTAGAATATGTTTTTACATAATCTCTAAATATAACACTACTATTTAATGATCTTTCATTATAAAACTTGTATAACTTTCGCCTACTCTTATAAATTCCTACTGTCGCCCATTCATTAAATGATTTGCGATTGTTAAAAGAGGAAGTTTTAGAAGTAAATATCCTACTAAATTCGCAAGTTATAATTTTAAATAACGTACCATACAAATAATTAGCACTGTTTATAAATGAAAGTGATGGAAGTCTTTTTATTATATTACTTCTAAACCTCTCCAAGCGATGTTCATTTATAAGAACAAACACAACTTTCTTATTTTTCTGTTTCTTGTGTATATAAGGCAATGATACCAACTCTCCACAGTGATCTGAACTTAAACTTTGAATAATTGATTTATGCAAGGGCTTAACATCTGTAAAAATATTATCTATACAGGTCGCACTAGGCCCAGCAATACGTGTTGGTTCTAAGAATAAATTAACAAGATTATACGATTTAAACAATGAGCTATACTTAATACTAATGGAAGAAGTTTCACGGAGATTGATGTTAAAGTCTCCACATATTACAACAGACTCGTTCTGTTTAATAAGTTTGAGCAAAACTTCTTCCACAATCCTTTCAAAATAGTCATAAGTAGCACATGGGGGTCTGTAAACACTTACAACAATGAGGTGCTCGAGCTCGACACAAGCCATTTCTACAGTTCGCTCAACAGAGAGGCTCACTATATCCTTACGTTCTTTATATAATAATGATTTATCTGCTAGTATTAAGGAGCCACCACGTAAACTTTTTTCTCTATTGAAGGAACTGACCACCTGGTGATTTCTGAAATTAAACATGAAATTATAATCTTTCAGCCAATGTTCAGTAATACAGAGGATATGTATGTTGTTACTATTTAAAAACAATTCAACTTCTAATTCTTTGCCCATCATCCCTGTATAATTTGATGCTTCAGGTGTAAACAATTTTTATTACTTATTTGTGGGCTGCATTCAAAGTTAATTAAACTTTTATTATTGCTAGAGATTGCCTCTATTGTCGCATTTACTAATTTAAATTAGTTGGAACTGATTCCAAATTAATTGTCAAATAATTATCCTGCCCAATAAAAGCAGTATTGGTAGCCAAAAACTTGGCTGAGTTAAAAAGTAAATAATGAGATAGCACATTTGCTATCAGTCTTAAATTATATTTGGATATGTAACACCTATCTTTTGTCCAAAACTTTTTTATTAAATTATTTATGTCAATTACATGAAATTTGTCATTATTATCATTAAAATTATATGTCAAATTTAAATTATTGCTACATATTAAATTATTCATTTGTATATTTAAATTATGTCTTAGATTATTTTCCTGTGGCAATCTCTGTATATAAGGCAGTGTGAACAAGACAATTTTGTGTACATTTAAGTTATTAAGTTGTTTAATATATCTTAATAACTGTTTGTTGTTTACCCTGCCTCTTCTACCAACAAAAATTATTATTGTACTATTTGGGCAAAATTTAGTAACAATAATTTTATTTAGAATGTCACTAAAAGATGCTCCAGGCATGCAGCAATTTTTAATTTTTTGTCCCTTTAAAGAGTAATTTAAAGTTATGCCTAGATTTTTTCCTATGTCATCGCTATACACAATTATATTATTTTTGTTAATATTTAAGTTATTTTTTATTTTAAGCTCCTCTGCTATGGCACTGTCATAGAGTTTTGGTGGTGGTATATTATTATTAGCACACACCGACTCTGAAGAAGCTGGTATTGAATGCTGACACTCACATTGATGTTTAACTAAGGAGTCAAAACGCTCCTCATTGTATTTACATGTCTTCCAGATTATCCATAGCCAGTATGTGTTCCTTTATTTCGTTTTGGGCTGATTAATATTTATTGGATACAGTTTGAAGGGAATTTGTAAGAGATAATATTTCTGACTTAAGGCACTCTACGTCAGTCTCATAACATTTTCTTATGTTATCCACCTCAATTAAATACAGCTTAAGTTCATATAACAATGCTTGCTTTTGTTTACATAAATTGACATAATTTTTGGTATTAATCTTACTTTTAATTAATTTTTGTACTTTCCTAATGTATTTATTAACATTTATCAACTTCTTCAATTTGGTTTTACTGCAATTAATCCTCACTGAGTTTCCTGAAGTGGAAGAGTCGTCACCAGTCAAATCAATTGTTGCAGATTGCTGTAAAATTATTGAAGTATTACATTGCACGAGCTCAGAGAACAGGCTTTGAGTCTGGGAGGCGTTAAGATTATCTATATATGTTTAAATAGTATTATTTGCTCATTAGCCTCATTCAACTGTAACTTCAATGCAGCAATGAACCTGAGAGCTTCCTCATATTCCTTGCTGCATCGGTCAAACTCATTAACCATTCCCTGTAGCTGATCTCTTTTTTTTATTACACTTGTGTATTCTGTATCTAATAACTTAACCATATCACATTTCAATTGTGTGTTTTTGGCAATTATGCTAACTATTTCTTTTTCATTATCACCCCGTTCCTTAAGCAACAGTTCACACTCTTCCCTGGACGCCTTAAGTTCTTGGAGCGCAAGCTGGAGTTGGTTCTCCATCTGGCGCGTCTTGGCGTTGCGAGTATTCATTTTACTATTTATTATAAATAATAAAAGAAAACAAGGATCGAAAACAGAAGAAGCAGAGTAAGCTAATATCGAGTTGTTGTTGTTTTTTTTTTATTTACAAGTCTCAAATCAAATTATCAGTAAAACAATTCGAACAGAAACCCGCGAAGACTGTAAAATCCGAGTAATAGAATATATCTTTAAAATTATAAAAGGAATGATATTAAATAAGAATTACAATAACTTTAAAACAATGTTCGTTACCTGTCAATTTTGGTTCCAACACCAAAATGTTGTAATAACATTTATGTACCGACTTTCTTAAATATTAAATACAAAGCGGCAGTAATTATTAACTATAACATAAAATTGAGGTGGATATAATGAATTTACAATATTTAAATTATTTAAATTTATCTGGACCAACTACTTTAACAACTTATCACCAGGGTTGCCACAGCAAAAAAATGGTGTGTAATGTGATATTTTTTTTTATTTTTGCTGTAAATATTATAAAGTTTGTTTTTGATATATTTATAGTAAGCCGATTGGATTGAAACCAGATATTTAGAAAATCTAAGTCATTTTGTTCGTCTTTAATAATGATAATGTCTATAGAATGGCCAAAGTAGAATAGAGTGGTGTCATCGGCGTATAACGTTATGTCTCCCTTAAGCCTGAGTTCTTTTATATTATTTATAAATATAAGAAACAAGAGAGGCCCCAGAATCGAACCCTGAGGTATACCACAAGGCACAACCCTGGGCCCACTCTATGTTTCACCGATCTTAACCACTTGCCGACGATTAGTGAGGTAAGATCTGAGTATCTCATTAGCGGTTCCCATAATGCCAATGTCAGATAGTCTTTAGAAATAGATCTTTAATAATAGGTCGTGAATAATTGTATCAAAGGCCTACTTTAAATTTATGATGACTCCTAGTGCTATTTGTTTTTTATCAATGTTGACTTTCAACTTAGTTATGAGGTCTACTGTAGCTGACAGTGTGAGAGATTTCGGTTTGAAGCCATAGTGCTGCTTGTAAAAGAAGTTACTTACTTACTTACTTACTTATCTTCACGCACAATCCCTGACGGGGTAGCCAGAGAGAACAGATCGCCAAGTGTCACGATCCTTACATACCTCTTTCGCTTCTTTCAGATTCATTATCTTCTTCATACATGCACGTCTAGATATCCGAGTACTCTTGACCCTCCCCTCTTCGAGCAGTTTGCTCATATGGTCTTCGAAAGTTAGTCTCGGTCTACCTCGACACCTTTTAATATTAACTTTCGCGCTATATATCTTCTTCACCATTCGGTCTTCACTCATTCTCTCAACGTGCCCAAACCATCGAAGCACGCCCTTATCAATTTTTGTGATAAGGTCATCTTTCAAACCTGCCATATTGCGAATCTCTTCGTTTTGCTTTCGGTCGGCCATGGTGACGCCGCACATTTTACGAAGAGATCACATCTCCACTGCATTCAACTTGCTTTTATGCTTCTTCTGGCATACCCAGGTTTCGCTGCCATATAACAAAGTCGGTACCAACACTGCGTTATGTATTGCAAGGCGTGCACTCTTCACTACGCCTTGCCTTTTGACTAACGCAGTCAGGGCACCATTGACTTTGTTCCCGGCAGCGACACGCCTGTCCACATCTAAATCACATCTTCCATCCCGGCTAAAAGCACTCCCCAAGTATACAATTTCATTTACCTGTTCTAGACATTCCTGATTTACCCATATTTCACACTTCGTTCTCTCTTCGTCCCTTTCAAATACCAGAAGTAGTTTTATTAGCATTCAAACGGAGACCTTTAATTTGACATTCCTCTTTCATACACGTGACTAATGCCTGCAGTTCTGCCTCTGATGGTGCAATAAGCACTGCATCATCAGCATACAGCAGACAATTTACTTTTATGTCACCCAATTTCACACCCAAACAGCTATCTTTCAGCTTCTGTAAACAGCTGTCGAGATACAGTATGAACAGCCAGGAAGACATGACACAACCCTGTTTCACGCCCGTTTGGACGCTAAACATGGGTGTCAGGTCATGCCCTACCCGCACACAGGCTTTACAGTCACAGTAAAGTGACTGCACAGCCCTTAGCAATCAACCATTCACACCGTACCCCGGCAACAGTTCCCACATTTTCTTCCTTACAACCTTATCAAATGCTTTCTCAAGATCCACAAAAGCACAGAAAATCTTCTGGTTAGCAGCCAGCAGCTTTTCCGTGATCATGCGTAGAGAAAACATTTGATCCGTGCATCCTCTTCCAGGTCTAAATCCGCATTGTGCCTCCCATAGAAATCTTTCCGATTTCTCTTGCATCCTACGTGTCAAAACCTTCGAGTAAACTTTTTCGATTCAACTCGGCTGGGCAGCGTTCAGGAAGCTACGACACATCTTCTCGTCAGACATACCTCAAAACCTTAAAACGAAATTGTATAACCAGTGCGTGCTGCCAGTGATGACATACGGAACTGAGACGTGGTCCTTCACAGCTGGCCGTATGAGGAAACTCATGGTCGCTCAGCGAGCTATGGAGAGGGCTATGCTGGGAGTTTCTTTGCGTGATAAATTTAGGAATGAGGATATGCGCAGTAGAACTAGAGTAACCGCCATAGCCCAACGGATTAGTAAGCTGAAGTGGCAGTGGGCCGGCCAAATAGCTCGAAGAACCAACAACCGATGGAGAAGAAAGGTTCTCGAGTGGCAGCCTCGAACCTGTAGGCGAAGTGTAGGGCGACCCCCCACGTGATGGACTGACGACCTGGTAAGACATGCAGGAAGTCGATGGATGCAGGTGGCTCAGGACCGTGCTTTGTGGCATTCCTTGGGGGAGGCCTATGTACAGCAGTGGACTTATGAAAGGCTGTAATGATGATAATGATGATTTAAGATTAAGCCCACATTAGAAAAAAAGTCATTGTTCACAGATAGCATTTTGATCCGTTATGTAACCATTGGGTGTTAATAGTTTACTCGGGAATAATGGGTCTCCTACTCTGTTGTTAGAAAAGTTATTTATTAGTTTTCAAATCTTTTTAGGGTTGGTCTTGCAGTCGTTGAAAGCTTTTGAATCATATTTAGTTTTAATTTTTTGAATGGTTCTTGATGCTTCGTTTTTTTCTTTAGTGAATGTTTCTTCTAATAATCTGTCTTCTCGATTTTTCTTAAATTTGTTCCATATTTTATTTCGAATGTTTATGCTATCTATAATCCATTGATGCAGTTTTGGCGGGTAGGGTTAATAATTTTAGTCTTTGTGAGTCTACTATTACTGGTGCAAGACTTCAGCTTCTCTTCAAGTAGTTCATATGATTTATTAGCAGTATCTGTGCAGTTTCCCATAGTTTTATATAGTTGTTCGTAGTTGATAGCTTCATATCTAATTCTTCGCAGTGGTTCAGGCCGGTATTTCTGTATTTCGAAGTATATTTGCTTGTGGTCAGACATGCGAGTATCAATTATGATGAAATTGAAACTGTGTTTTTTAAGGTTTGAGCAAAAATGATCTATTATTGATTTTGATGAAACTGTTTCACGTGTACAGAATTTTTCGTCTATTTTATTTATTATATCGTAACCATTCTCCTCTAACACATCTTTGTAGTTATTATTTGCCTGTGGTTGAGTCAGTAAATTAATGTTGAAGTCTCCAACTACAATTTCTTTTACGCAATTGCTTGGAATAAAAGTCCGTTCCCTTAGGCAGCCTTGGCAAGAGACCAGAATGCACGGGTTCCCGAAGGAAGGCGAACTAGTTTCTCGCCAATTCTGCCTATGTGCTCTGACTTTGCTTTGGCAATGACTCATTTCAAGGACCTCGAGGCGAAGTTATACTTCTTTTTAAGTGTGATGGTATTTACATCCCGAATTGCCGAAGCTGCAGCCCAGGCTTGATAACACTCCTGCTTATTACGTAATGCAGTTTTACAGGAGCGACCACATCAAGCCTGAGATCTGCCTCCGATGGGTACCACAGATGATGGAATAAATAGTTCCATTCCCTGTAGCATAATGTAGATCAGTGTCAGAGGCAGCAACAGCGCTGGGATCATACGGAGAGAAGCAAACTCGCCCCCATGGGTATGATGAAAAGAAAGACCGCATTCCGTCCCAATCCGCCGACCTGTAATGCTAAACATGGCGGCAACCAGCAGAACGCAACCGCGAGGGGAGCGTGAGTGGCACCACACTCCGGATCATACAATGATCTGAAGAGCCGAGAGGAGCATCGACGAAAACCTGATATCTGTCTGGATGAGAGGTCAGCAGATGGTACAAAAGGGAAGGTGTATGATCCTCCACATCTGGAATCCGCGTAGGCGAAGTAACCAGTTGTGTCAGACCATATGCCCAGGCAAAGTCATAAACAGATCTCCCCGCATGATCGGTTAAACGTGTACCGAGCCATTCGGCGTGGTGGGCGTTTAAATTGCCAAGGATCACGATCTCTGTGGATGGGAGCTGTTGTAGCAAGGAATCTGTAGTCATTTGGACGTGGTCGATGAGTCGGTCTGTTTCGGCATTACCGCTATGGGACCTATAGCTATAGAGGCACCCGTAGACGCGCGGATGGTCGTCGCTGTCTACGCGTAGCCTTCAAGACTGCCGAGGCGTCGAGAACAGATGTCCTCTCTGACATACATGCAAACTCCAGCCCGTGGCACAAAGGAGTGCTCCAATTTGTACGCCGGGTAGGAGAAATACGAAATGTCAGCCGGAGAGGACACCTGCGTCTCGGTCAGAAAGAGCAAGGCCGGTTTCGCCGTCTCGAGATGGTAGTGGACGGCGTTTAGATTCGAATGAAGTCCCCTGATGTGCAGAAATTCACGGATAGCGTGGCAGGGGTCGCCTTGGTATTGTTTTTGAGCGGAATTTTGCCCCCCCCGCGGGGCAGCCTGAGCAAACACGCTCAGGAGTGAAACAACATGGTCGTGGATGCTCAGATGTCTTTAGTGTATTTCCGCTACCATATTAAGCATATTCATTGGTTTAGCAGCAGTCTTTTGATATGCTGTTGGGAATCAAAATGAGATACGTATTAGTTTAATACCGTCCAAAATATTGCTTAGAACAAATAAGCTACCGACCTTCTGTTAATAGGAAAATACATTTTTATAGAAATACTCCCCCTTATTTGAAGTGTACAGACAAAGTAATTTTAATATTTGTATAAACTAAACTTTTAAATTCAGTGTTTGTTTATTTTGTCGGGACGTTAATTGCCTCTAAAACAGCCTTTCTGTTTTGAATTTTATTTTATATATCCCATTAAAATTTTCACTGGAATTGGTAACAAGTTTTAGGAAACTTGAAGTAACTCCATTCCCGTCAAAAAAAGCAAGAATTGTCGTTCTTCAAAAATTTATTTTCATGTACAATATTCCGTTGATCATGAGGAAAGTTTGCTATAGTTGTCGCGCTTGGCACGCGGAATGATAAACCAAGTTATTTTTCTTAAACTTTTTGATAGAAATACGTTGCGTCTTCTTCTGGTTTGTTTCCCCTTGTTGCCTCTACGACATCTACGAAACGATAAGGGTTATACAAAATGAAAAAATGAGACATACCAAAACTCGGCATAATTCCACTTCAAGAAGGTGCAAAAACTATTTTTGTTCAAGCCTTGTGAAGTTGTGAAATTTAAAGAATCAACCAACCTACCTTGGCAACAGCCATGTACTCCGCACGACACGTATATACTATAACTTATCTATCTTCTAAACAA
>JAVANC010000012.1:40415593-40454448 GCA_033319125.1 Parnassius glacialis | reverse complement strand
CTTCATTATTCTCATTTATTCTTTCATCGCCGAACGCTCCTAATATCCTTTCATAACCAGACCTCTTCACCCCAACCCTTCCATTAAAATCTCCTAACATAACAATATTTTTATTTTTCTTACATTTCGTCAATCGCCTTACCATGTCCCAAAACTGTTCTGGGATATAAGTGGGCTTAGACATATCTGGGGCGTACACCTCAAGCACAAACAACTTCTTTAAGCCCACTTTCATTCGTATCCACAGCAGCCTTGGGCTTACACATTCATACTCTTTCACACATTGACCCATTCTTTCTGAAAGGATGACACCGACTTCCTGGCATGCTCGCTCGGTCTCGTCTACACCAGACCAGTAAGCGGTATATATGCCATGTGCAGTGACATCTCTTTCCTTTCGTTTCGTCTCATTCACATATAACACATCTATTCCTCTATAATTCATCATTTCGCATATTTCATCCATCTTATCATTCATTGCTCCACATACATTCAGCGTGGTCAGACGGACCTCCGCAATCCACTTTTCGCCCCTCCGGGAGGCAGGACGTGACGGGTGGCGAACCTCGTAGCCGGTTTTCCTCCCGGAGACTCTTCGCACGATAATATTTAATAATAATTATTATTACATTTTAAGATAATTATTATTACATTTTATTTAGAAATATGTGTGTTTAGATAAACAAACTAAACAAACAAACTAACTAAATAGAATAAGAATATTTTATATTAAATTATTATATTTATTTTATATTAATATCTTATTTTACATTATCTCCCGCGCATGCGCGATGACACAGAGTAGCGCATAACATTTGTTTAGGTTAGCTTCTTTAGTACGTAGTACATATAACTCAATAGTTAAGAGCATGTGAGCGAAAGTTATGTTTAATGCAAGGACTCGGAGATCAAATATAATGCATACCTGAAATCAAGTGAAACTCATATAAATATCAAAAGTCCACTGCTTAAAATGGGCCTCCCACAGAATTTCTCATGGATATTTGCTATTGTTGCCAAGCTAGGCAAGCGGATTGAAAATCGCAGTTTTTTATTTTTAGTTGTTATTGGAAATACGCTGCTGACCATCTCCTGGTTTTTTCCCTTTGTCGCCTCATACTGATATTCGGTGGATATTCTTCTACCGCCACTACACGGTGATTTTTAATTACCGTTACCATACTTATCCAAAATCCACGAAGATGTTGCTGCCACCTCCTGGCCTATTCCTTTCTGTCGCCTACTCATACACCCACATTATTATGTGAGGTAGTAGATTTCCTTACAACTACCACTATATGTTTAACCATTATCATAATGTCATAAGCGACAGAAGCCTATAATTAAGGGTTTGTACTGCAATCTCAAAAGTCATGAGTTCGTAGAAAGATAGCGTTTTAAGTATACTTGACTGTTTAACGTAGACTGAATAAAAAAGCATAGCATAAATTTATTCAATACAGATTACAAGAGTACTTTTTGAAAGAAATTTAAACTTTACCACAGGTTCGGAAAAAACCTCTTTCCTAAGAAGAACCAGCAAGAAACCCAACGGGATTTAAAAAAAATAATTTACAATAATTTATACAGATAAGTATGAAAACATTTAGAAACATCATTGTAGAGATCATCTCATTCCACGGTATTATTAAACTACTAAAGAGCACATGATTGACATTTTCTCTTCTTTAGTAGTTTAATAACTTTTACTAAACTATTTTTGCTTAATAAAAATGTTAAAGTTTTTGATGGATAAGTTCTGCATATATTTTGCGACTTTGTTGTAAAAGATTGTAACTAAATTGCCCTAGTATTTAAAAAAAAAGAATATTAAGTGAGATAATTAAGAGAAAAAGACGTTGACGTGACGGTAGCAGTTTTAAACAATTGCGATCATATTCATATCCTATATTCAAGGTACTTTCCATCCTCGAAACGATCCTTTTTATTAAAATGAGGTGTATATAATATTTTACAAACTATACTTTCAGTAACTAATGACGATTTAAAATTAAAAAAAAAACTAGGTTCATAAATAAATGAGATAGAATTTGTTTTAAAAAAGGGGTTTTCATTTTATTCATTTACTGCAAAACGGCTCATAAAAGAAAACGTAGCGTTATTAAATATAGAAACCAGGAATTAGTCTTAGCACAAAGGTTGGAAATTATATTTTTAACAATGAGGTATATTATATAGTTGTTGACTGAAATGTGATTTGTAGATTTTCAAATATTATAAGAAAGGAAATAAAAACAATTCTCAAAGTCAAATACAATATCTTTTGTTATTTCTTTGAAAATGTATGTCATTTGTGAAACTGAACATCCAACAGTTAGTCAGACATACGTCGAGTTGTCAAGAAGCGATCGGTTTTCATTTGTCATTTGCTGGGGCTATCCATAAAGTGGCTGTTAAATTGTGAAACTCGCCATTCGGGTCTTTATTTTATAAGAAAAAATTCTTTAAATAAATAATGTTCAAATGTAAAAAAATAACACGTATTGATCATGATTTGTAATGATTGTAGAGTTATACTGGTGATCCTGATCAGGACCCTAGGACAAAGTTTTTAAACTATTGTATTGTCATCGGTCCTTGATTTGAAAAAATGTAATTTTTTAAGTCAATCAGTTGTCTAATAGTTGGTAAAAATTACATTTAAAGATTTTGTTACATAGAGAAATAGATACACGCGAAGATAATAAATAAACATGTGTTAAAAAAGTAAAAACCGCCTTCAGAAACTAAAACTAAAAATAATAAAGAATGATATAGGTCCGAGTAAAATTCCATTGTATGTGGAAATTATTTTATTATTTTAGTTTGTGTATGTTGGGTTTTCCTTTTTTTAAGTAATGTAAGGTTACCTATATTGCTACATTAAAAACTTTATCCCTTATTTATTCACACTTCAAGGTATTTTTTCCCCAAAAGTTAAATGCAATTACCCCTGAAGTCTAGCCTATTTAACAAAACATAGAGTTATTTAAATAGGTTCATAAACAAAGAAGTTATGTTCAGGCATATCATAACATATATATATATATATATATATATATATATATACATATATATATATATATATATATAAAAGTGACGAATTTTGAAACTTTTCCTTTTTAGAAGTCATTTAAAAAAAATTATTTAAATGTTGTAAGCGACTACAATGATTCATATTTTTAATATTTGAAATCTTCTTGTGCTGTGGCACAATGCAGCTGTATGTCGGAAGCAAGAATCGATTAAAGAATAAGATCTTTTAAGTGTTAGGGCCTAGAAGTCCGTCCTAGTAGGTTTCACCTCTTACCTATATCTACCGCGAAAAAGCAGTGTTTGCACTGATGTGTTACAGTCACATTGATATTTGTGTTACATTAACAGAAGTGTAAGGGTCAGTTCACACCGAAACGTAATGCGTCGCGTCGCGGCTCTGTGTGAACTGACCCTTAGAGTCAGTATAATTACAGGCTGTTATTTTTAGCCCTCCGTGTAGTGCCCACCGTGTAGTAGCGGGTAAGAATACTCACTACCCTATATCTTCCCGTTGGTGTTGTAAAAAGCGAAAGGGAAACTGAGCCAGAGGGTGGGCAGCAGCATCTTTCTGATAACAGCAAAACAACAATAAAAAAACTACTGTTGCCAACCCTCTCGCCAAGTGTGGCAACTATGGCAATATGAAAGCCCCCATGAAAGTAACGTAGAGACAGCCCCCAGTCCCCGGCGGCTCCGCTATTCCTGGCTACGGTGGCGACCATGGTAACGGCGGGGCAGGGGGTGCTGAGAATCTCCGGTGGATATTCGGTTGCCACCTACGACGACTCGACCTGGCAACATATAAAGGACGCACCCTCAGGACTGACGAGAAGATCCTGGAGCTGAAAGAAGAGATAGACAAGTTGCGCTGGAATGTTTTTTTATAGGATAAGGGTGACAAACGAGCACACAGTCCACCTGATGGTAAGTGGTTGCTGCGGCCCATAGACATCTACATCTATCCTCGTTTGCGAATCGAAATGCAGATGCGTTGTCACCCATGAGGACTAAGATGGAATGCCTCATTTCCAGTAAAAAGGGCCTCCGGCCACCTGCACTCACCAAGCGAAACGCAGAGGTAAACCTCTTATTCACGCTGGTATTCTGTGAGGTCGTGGTACCACCCCGGTTTGAGGCGACCAATCCGTGCGACAGCAAAAGCTGCCGCGTGGCTCAACCACTAAAAAAATGAAATAGGATTACCCGAAGTCCGAAGAGAGGGGGAGGACACGGTAATCCTCGAATCCGGCAACTTGCTCTATTACCGGGAGGGCGACCATCTGTCCCAAGGTGGTGTCGGATTTATAGTCCACAAGTCTCTCGTTAACAACGTTGTGAAGATTGGGAGTGTGTCGACGAGGGTTGCGTACCTTATACTCAGAATCACCAAAGGATATTCGCTGAAGGTCATACAGGTTTACGCACCAACCTCGGAACACCCCGATGAGGAGGTGGAGGAAATGTATGAGGATATCTTTAGAGCCATGCATTCCTCCAAAACCCACTATACGGTGTTAATGGGAAATTTCAACGCAAATCTAGGCACAAGAGAGAACGGTGAGCTGAAAGTCGGGAATTTCGGAATAGGGCAACGGAACCCAAGGGGCCAGCAGCTTGCCGACTTCATGGAGAACGAGGGACTCTTTATGATGAACTCTTTTTTCCAGAAGCGGCCTCACGGGAAGTGGACCTCGTAGAGCCCCGACGGTTCGACAAAAAATGAGATTGCCTTCATTATGACGACCAGACGACAACTGTTCAGTAATGTCTCAGTGATCGCGAGGGTGAAAACCGGCAGCGATCACCGAATGGTGAGAGGCACACTGAACATAAACGTTAAGTTGGAGAGGTCACGTCTGATGAAGTCAACGCTCCGTCCCACTCGTGCTCTAATCCAAAGTTCTGAAACCTTTCAGCTCGAGTTACAAAATCGTTTTCAGCGACGATATGAATGACAAGCTCGTGGAAACTGTCCATGCGATCGGAGCTTAGTTTTGCAAGTCCCGCCGCAGAAGAACACATAAACTCTCTGATCACACTCTTATTCTCATGACTGTTAGACGGGAGATGAAGCTACATTCTTCAACAGATTTGACTTTAATACTGCTCGTATTAAAAAAGCAATCGATTGGAACCAGGGCTCCAAAGTCTTTGCTAGTGATCAGTCTGCCAGAAAGAGCCAACTGTCAAAGCTGAAGACCGAATGTGGCAGCGTCGTTTCCGGGATATCTGAGATTTTGTGTGAGATTGAGACGTTCTATGGGCAGCTGTACACATCTTCGATGGAGTCATACGTAAGTGTGAGTAACGATCCAAGAGCGAGTCTTATCCGACACTATTATGATGATATCCCAGACGTCAGTCTGAGCGAGATTAGAATGGTTCTCCAGCACCTTAAAAACGGCAAGGCCCCAGGCGAGGATGGAATTACCGCGGAGCTTCTGAAAGCGGGTGGAAAACCGGTACTTGAAGTCCTTCAGAAGCTCTTCAATTCCGTGCTACATGGTGGCACTACACGGGAGGCGTGGAGCAGAAGTGCTGTGGTTTTTATTCTTCAAGAAAGGTGACAACGTTCTCTTGAAGAACTACAGACCGTTTTCCCTTCTGAGCCGCGTCTACGTGCTGTTTTCGAGAGTCATTACGAATCGTTTGCGCGCATACTTGACGACTTCTAGCCTCCCGAACAAACCGGTTTCCGAAAGGGCTTTAGCACCAAGGACCACATACATACCCTGCGGCAAATTGTAAAGAAGTCCGAGGAGTACAATTTGCCACTATGTCTGGTGTATGTTGACTATGAGAAAGCCTTTGATTCCATCGAAATTTGGGCGGTGCTGCAGTCTCTTCAGCGGTGCCAAGTTGACTGTCGGTATATCGAAGTGCTGAAGTGCTTGTACAGTAGAGTTACGATGGCTATCCGAGTACAGAACCAGATTACGAAACCTATCCAATTGCAGAGAGGTGTAAGACAGGGTGACGTGATATCCCCGAAACTCTTCACCGCTGCATTAAAAGACGTTTTCAAGCTTCTGGACTGGAAAGGATACAGTATTAACATCAATGGCGAGTACATCACTCATCTTCGATTTGGCGACGATATATTACTTATAGCAGAATCGCTGAAGGACCTAAGCACTATGCCCAATAACCTCAATAGTGTTTCCCAACGGATAGTTCTTAAGATGAACATGGACAAAACAAAGATCATGTTTAATGTCCATGTCACACCTATGCCGGTAGATGTTGGTGACACAAAGCTCGAAGTTGTTGACGAGTATGTTTACCTGGGACAAATAGTCCGAATAGGTAAGTCCAACTTCGACCAAGAGGTCAATCGGCGGATTCAACTCGGTTGGGCAGCGTTCGGGAAATTACGGCACATCTTGTCGTCAGGTATACTTCAAAACTTTAAAACAAGACTGTACAACCAGTGCGTGTTGTTAGTGGTGACCTATAGTACTGAGACGTGGTCCTTCACTGCTGGCCGGATGAGAAAGCTCAAGATCGCTCAGCGAGCTATGGAGAGGGCTATGCTCGGAGTTTATCTGCGTTATAAACTTAGAAATGAGGATATCCGCAGTAAAACCAGAATGACCGACATAGCCCAACGGATTGGTAAGCTGAAGTGGCAATAAGCCGGCCATATAGCTCGAAGGACCGACAACCGTTGGGGAAAAAAGTTTCTCGAGTGGCGGCCTCGTACCGGCGGACGAAGTGTAGGACGTCCCCTCTCTAGATGGAGTGACGACCTGGTAAGATATGCAGGAAGTCGCTGGATGCAGGTGGCTCAGGACCGTGCTTTGTGGCATTCTTTGGGGAGGCCTATGTTCTGCAGTGGACTTGTGAAGGGCTGTAATGATGATGATGATGATATTTACCCCTCAAAATATGACAACGCATCTGTAGTTTTGCTTGACTGAAGTTGGTTGCAGGTGTTCATAGACTGCAGTAGCCATTTACCATCAAAGAGACTGTTATTTCGTTTGTTTTATGAAAAAAAAAGAATTTTGGTGTTAAAATGCAGCATAGTACTGTTTTTTTACAGCGAGTGAGGTGAACCGGGGAGCATAACAGGCACTAAGGGTACTTATTTCTAAGGGAGATTTATGGAACAGGAAAGAATCTCAAGAAGTAAGGTGCTCTTTAAACTAGGTACGACACAATGTCATCATTAGATAAATAAATAAATAATAACTAACATAAATATATAACAAGTAGTGAGCCAGTAGTTTCCTCAGTTTTAGAACTTGTCTTTAAAACATTATACGAATGAACAGAGTTTCATCCCCTTAGGTAATAAAAGTGCTAGTTGAATTTTTAAGTGCCAATTTACAACGTAGATTAAAACATTATCGAAACCAAACCAGCATGTCTGAGAATTTAAAAAAAATATTTGGAAGACATATGAACTTAGTCAACACGCAATAGGGCAGCGTGGTGGACACTTCCTTGAAAAGCTTCTCAGAAATGAGAGGAGGCAATAAATTTTATTGAACCTTACAGTTTGCAAATAGTAATAATATTATAATTACAATAAAGTTATTTATAAAATTATTATCATTACATTTACGTTTTCATAAAAGAATTATCATTATTATTATACAAATGATATTTATGGTTTACTAAATAATAACGAGGTACATAAAAAACATTATTTATTTTTTCTTACTTAATTACTGAACAAATTCTGTAACGAGTAATAGCACGTTTTTATTTAAATATGTATTGTGTATATATTATATTAAGTAATAATATTAAAGTCTGTTAATAATTTTTGATTCTTCGTTCTTTTCTGCCTATGAATACGTATCGTACAAAATAATTGATCATGTAATAAACATTAAACCTAATGCCGTATCTAGCACATCGTCGGTCATGCCACCGAAATCAGTACACGCTCATTAATATGAATTACGAAGTCCATTTATTCCGTGGAACATCGAACCCAAGCAATTATATATTTTGGATCCAGATGGAAAGTCAATTAGATTTTAAAATATAATTGTGAATCAGTTTTTATAAAACTGAATTGACAAACGAACTAAATGGAAAGTAGCCACTGCAGTCTATGGTTACCTGCAGATAACTTCGTATAAATGAGCCTACAGATGCGTTTTTCCCCCTGAGGACTAAGATGAAATGCCTTACAGGCTATAAAGACTTTTGGACCCCCTATCTCTCTCTCTCTCTCTCTCTCTCTCTCTCTCTCTTTCTCAATATCCTTAAGATCAGAACACTACTGTGTTGCGATCTTAAATGCAAGTATATAAATTATATATATGTAAAAAAATTGTGATCTTAAATGCAAGTATTTAAATAACAAACATTGAATATACTCGTATTAATGCAAGCAGTTTGTAGGTAATTAATAGCATCATGCGTTACTTTGCGGTAATCTATTATATTAAAGATGTTGAAAATTAATTAGCAAAGATCCGGGTAATATTATAAAATGATATGTCTAACCTAGTTAGAAGAGCACTTCTCGCTTTGCTTCACCTCGTTTACAGACGAAACAAGTGACGTATTATCGACGGTGGTGTGTCTTTCCTAGTTTAGTAGTGTTGGGAGTTGTGGTGTTGGGATTAGTGGTGATGGGGATATTGCACTCAATTGAAGAATTTAACATTATAATCTTACTAGCGGTCCACCTCGACTTTGCCCGGGTTGAACAACTATCTATATAATGTGTATCCCGCGCCGACATTACCGCCACTATACTTATTTTATCGTGCGAGAGTTGTTATATAAAATGGTTTTTGAGAGTTATCTTTAGAAGATAGAATATAAAATAGATGCTGTATCTGAGTTTTTTTTAGAATTATTCAAGTGGAACAATTTCAGCCGCAAGCTATGGAAGCTCTCAAGATTCATTTTCAGATTTAATTGACGTTTATTATCATAAATTTTAGATACCTCTGCATTCTGTGATATTAGTGCTGTTAGCCTTTGCGGCTCTTACAGCATCATTGGACTAAGGGCTATAAAAAGCTATAAAAGGAAGAGGAGATTATTTATTATAGTGCAACGTTGCACTAAAATCAAAATTTGGGGTTGGATATTATAGTGTTCAGTGATCACATCATCATCACATCAACATCAAATACTCCTCGATGTCGCTGAAAACCACACCATGACATGGGTGAGTTGTCTAGCTACCGTACGAAAAAGGGGGCGGGCCCCATCTCTGACGGCTTACTCGTATCGCTCGATGTTCTGAGCCGGAGAGAACCGTCAAGACACGTGGATATACATTGTGTATGCAGTGTGAATATGCATCCACGGCGACGCGCCTGTCTGTGGACTCGCCGCGACCCATCCGTTGTTGTCCTACTAGTGTTTGTGGCAGTACAGTTCAGTTCAGTAGTAACAAATCCTAGTAGAATGGCCGTAAAGTTGGCATCGATGGCGTTGGCCAACGATGCCCCTATTTTGGAGGCAGTCAACTGCAATTCCAGATAGGTTGCAGAAGCGCCGAACGTTAATCCCGGTATAAATCTAAAAAGTGTTTACGGTTGGTCTGATGGTGCATTCTATGCACCTTCTTAACCGGGAGATTTCGAGCTTTGAGATCTATAATATGAGCTCAGTTCCGAGCTATTTAGGAAGACCGCGGACCACTACAGGCAGGTGACGTTCCACTGGGAGGACGTAAGTGTGGAAGCTTATTTGCTGAGCGCGCAGGTGATTTGTAACGCTGCGGAATTCCTCAGTCAAGTTCACGAACATTCTAATGCCTTGACTGACATTTTGCACCTTAGGGCAATAGATTTTTTTGGAGTCCAATCCGTATGATCCAATAATTTTGATTTGTCTTGGATGATGATGGGACGCAGCGGTTTTTCCTTAAGTTCAGAAGTGGACCCATTCGCTGCGGGCTTGGCCGCAGGCTCGGGGCTTGAGCGCACGCCGCTGAGGTAGGCGTTTTTTCCGGCGTGTCGGTAGGGACGAAGAGGCCGAGTTAGACTTGTTTGACTTTTTCTCGGTTGGCGCGCGCAGCCCCAGCGCGTTTGCGCTTTTTACCCTGAACGTGGGTAAAGCCATCATCTACGGACTTACGCGGGATACGGATTCGGTCTCCATGTCGAAGTCTGATTCGGCATCCGAGAAGACTGGAGTGGGCCCGCGGGAGACGCGGCATCATAAATTGTGTCTATGAACACAGGGGTTGTAGGTCCGGTGCCCGGAGACAGAGGGTCGTCGATCCTCTCGGTCGGATGGTCGATAGGGGGCCAGACACGCCGAGTAGATAGGCTGGCTAGAGGCGCGGACTCGAACGCGGGCTAAGACGCGGGACGGGCATTGCTCTGTGCAAGGAATACTGCCCAAATGTCTGGGCAGCTGGACTTAAAAAGTCAGCGAGTTCGTCGATCGTTATCAACGCCATCTTGTTAACACGCACGGTTAGTACGCACAGGTGTATACCAAGCTCACCCACCTTTCAGCGGGGTAGGTGTGTGCCTAAAACAAACACCTATACACCTAGCACGCTGGTACTCTAGGGTGTGTAGCTAGCTGTTGCCTTATGCAACAAGCAATACAAAAATTAAAAACGATGGCCACCGCTGAAGCGGCGGGTGTGTTTCATTCTTTTCTACTTACGGTAACCAATACCAGAAAGCCAGGAAGGAGACTTACGCACAAGCAAACTTGGACAACAACAGTCGTCCGATACGCTTCGCAACAACAAAATGAGACCGTTGTCACCCTGGGCAGCGTGCTTCGGGCACCACAGTGAGAACACCAAGGCAGCAACCAATCACAGAGCACCAAATAAGACGGTGTATTACGGAAGTTAATTTAAATTTTACGCATGAGCTAAGAGAGTGGAATGACGGGAGTGAACTCGACCAACACGTCCGGAGTCTACAGAACTAAAGCGCAGAATCTCTGAACCTGAACCTGAACCACTTTTAGATATAATATATGCATAATATAAAGCCTATGTTGATCTGAAATAATTTATCTTTCATATGACGACAGAATTTGAATCAATCAGTCATTCCAGGGGTTACCCTCCACATATACGAGTATGTATACAAACTCTACATACAAATAAATAGAATTGAAGTGTCTGTTTGTAATAATAAAATTACAGTTTTTTACTTAATGCACATGAAATTAAATACGGTACTTATAACTAAAATACAATTTTTAAAATTTTTGTCTGTCTCTCTGTCTACCTGTTTGTTCCGGCTAATCTCCGAAACGGCTGAACCGATTTTGACGGGACTTTCACTGGTAGATAGCTGATTTCATAAGGAGTAACTTAGGCTACTTTTGTTTTAGAAAAAAATATTAGGGTTCTGCGCAAAAACATAAAAACCCAAACCCGCGGGCGAAGTCGCGGGGAACAGCTAGTTTATAATATTAGTATAGACTAACTTTCAACAATATTTTGTATTTTGTAAAATATACTGTGCAAAAATTATTTTAAGTGTTATTTTATTTATTTCCAAACAATTTTACCTTTTCGCTTATAATTCGTTTTGGTCTGAAATACTTCGGCATATTCGGTGTATTTATAAAAGTTCAAAATAAATTTAAAGATTTTTCTAAAGTTTTACAGCACATCTATTCAAGAGAATAAATTCAAATCGAGCGTGAGGCTCTCTTCGAAGCTTGCAATAAAACTTTATAAAACTGTGAACACGAAAAGGTTATGTAACAGAGCAAAGATGATGCAACTTAATCCAAATATAAAAGTAAATGAAAAGGGAACAGTTATTCCACACAAATGAACTTTGTGAACAGAAACTAGCTCAAATGTAGTGCTAAAATTAGGTATGTAATAATCATAAAAAACCGTGGTAGCTTAGAAGGAAATGCTTGCTGCATGTTACACAGTACGCGAGTAAGCCGGGTTCGATTCCCGCCGTCATCATATAAATTTTTGTTTGCAATTTTAGGCGTTGATTTACATCAAGCTCGGCGGTGAAGTAAGCTATTTAAAGGAAACCTGCATATCTAATAATTAAAAAAGCTATTTTTAAATGTACTTGGAGTTCACCAACACGCACTATGGCAACGTAAGAGCGACTACACTGACCCTTAATCCTACACGCCCATTAGCCTCACATCCTTTCTCCTAAAGAAGATGGAGAGGATGTGTGAAAGGGAGTTAAGGGGGTCGGCGCTAATGAACTTACCACTACACGACAAGCAACACGCCTACAGTCTAGGCAAATCAACAGAATCGGCACTTCAACAGGTAATTACAAAGATTGAAGAGGCCATCCAAAACAAATAAATATGTCTACGTTTCTTCATAGATATAGAAGGTGCTTTTGACAGAACCAATTTCTCCAGCATAAAAGGTGCACTCAGAAGACATAAAGTGGATCCGGCACTGATCGACCGGATAGTATACATGCTCAGTACACGAATAATAAAGATTGCTGGTGAATCTCAACCAATCCAAATTATGAAAGGCTGCCCAGCAGGGTGGGGTCTCTCACCTCTCCCGTGGAATATGGTCATTAAGGAACTCATCAGCAAATTAAATGCCAATCACTTCTACACAGTACGTTATGTTGATGACCTGACAATACTGTTCTCTGGAAAGACAGCAAGCATAGTGTGCGACCTGACCCAAGCGGCTCTCTATATAGTAGAGAGATGGTGCAGGGAATACGACTTAACCGTCAATCCAAATAAAACGGTTTTAGTAATGTTCACACAAAAACGAATGCTGAATAACTATCATCTTCCAAGTCTTTTCAGCACAAAACTCCAGCTATCCTCTGAGGTAAAATATTTAGGTCTTACCTTGGATAGCAAGCTTAACTGGAATAAACACATAGAAAACAAAATCAACAAAGCTGGTATAACTTTCTGGAAATGCAGAAACATGATTGGCAAACGATGGGGACTGACGCCAAAAGTCATACTGTGGCTTTACAAAACTGTAATTCGGGCCATGATCACATACGGCGATCTGGTATGGTGGACCAAGCCACCACAATTAAGAAGCTTCAGCGCTACCAGAGACTGGCATGTATGGCTGCCACAGGCTGCATAAGAACTACGCCAACAGTAGCCTTAGAAGCGATGCTGGAACTAACTCCGCTTTATCTATATATACAACAAGAAGTGACTTTAGCTGCCATCAGACTCAAGACCCTAAATCTTTTTAGTAAGAATAGTGTCCCTCATACAGGCATAATTGATAGAATTCACTCAAAAATTCCTATCCTACAAGCCAAATACGATAAGATTCCTAAAAAAATTGTTTTCGATAAGAAGTACAAGATACAATTAAATGAAAACAGCCAGCCGGAAGGATTAAGCACAAAAGAGCTTAGAGTTTTTACCGATGGTTCTAGAACAAATGAAGGTGTAGGTTCTGGATCTTTCTCTGAAGACCTCAATATTCACATATGCACACCGCTGGGTACCTATAACACGGTCTTTCAGGCGTAATGTATGGGTATCATTCAAGCGGCCATAGCAATAGATGCTAGGAAGGTTAATGACTTCCCCATCAGAATACTGACCGACAGTAGGGTGGTACTACAAGGTCTGAGTTGCAATGTGGTGAACTCGGGACAAATATATGAATGCGATCAACGATTAAATGAGGTATTTAAAAAAATACAATGTGACTCTGCAATGGATAAAGTGACACAGTGGATCCAGAGGCAACGATGCAGCAGACAAACTGGACAGAAGAGGATCGGCTCTGGCCACTATAGGGCCGGAACCAATCATACCAATCCCCATTGGTAACGTTCGTTCACTGGTACAAAGACACTTCACTAATCAACACGCTCAGCTTTGGAAAAATCTAGTAGACTGTAGACAAGCTAGAGCTAGAGGGAGGCCCTGCCTGAAATAAACAGTCGCTTAACCAAAGTTTTAATGAGACTGAATAAGCCGCAGATCAGGATAGTAACAAGTGCTATCACAGGACACGGCACCTTTAACAAACATTTATTTACTATAGGTGTTACAGATAGTCCCCGTGTAGGGCATGTATGGGGAAGGAAGAAATGACGGCCCACGTGCTACCTAATGAAATGTCCGGAGGTCGCTACGTACAGGGCTTAACATCTCGGCTCGCCGGGATCACTCCCCGAAGTTGCATGCAACATCAAGGGACTGTTGAGCTTCTTCGGGGAGATTTCATGGCTCGAATAATCACATTATTCCTGCCCACACGCAAAATACGCGCATAGACGTGGAGTTTTTTTTTATAGGATAAGGGTGACAAACGAGCACACAGTCCACCTGATGGTAAGTGGTTGTTGCGGCCCATAGACATCTACATCTATCCTCTATTACAAATCAAAATGTAGATGCGTTGTCACCGGTGAGGACTAAGATGGAATGCCTCATTTCCAGTAAAAAGGGCCTCCGGCCACCTGCACCCACCAAGCGAAACGCAGAGGTAAACCTCTACTTCACGCTGGTATTCTGTGAGGTCGTAGTACTACCCCGGTTCGAGCCGGCCATCCGTGCAACAGCAAAAGCTGCCGCGTGGCTCTACAACTGTTTCTGTTCCAGAGTTGCGGAAAACAGCCCGTCGTAAACTAAACTCAACTTAACTATGGCAGCGTAAATTAAAAACACCAATTTCCTTGGCTTTAAACCCTCTCAAAAATGAAGAAGTGAGATGTGAGATATAAATCGGCTGCCTGGTGAAAATCACTATTATATAAAACAAATTTTATGGATTTAATCTCACTTAATTTAACTTATGTAACATATTTTTAATTCCCGAAGTTTTGGGTGTTTTATAGCACCCAACGTAACGGAGGGAATAAGGTGTTTGACGCCCCGATATCATAGTTAGCTGGGACTGCTTTCAGCATTTGAATATAATTTTTTTGTTTATGATAAAATTCGTAAAATAAGGTTTATTTAATGTCAAGTGATCGAGTAAATTTAACATATCATCACCGTTATAATCATCATCCGTATAACTCCTCTGCTAAACGTGGCGTTCTCCCGTTGAAGTGAATTATATGATCGGCGTATTGACGTTCGCAGTACCAGAAGTTTTCCTCCTTGACGCTGCTGCTCGACGCCTATCTGTGTATTTAGCATAAATGAGTTAGTAAATCTCTATCCATCGGAAGCCGTAAGACTTTTCGTTTATATAACATAGCCGATTTCTACAATACCCAGGGGACATAATTGGAAGATGGAGTCTTTCACGTCTCCACAAGATGGCGTCCTTAAACTCGACTGTCTCCTAGGTGTACTGGTTGTATCCGTGGTTGCTAATCATTAATTAGGTCCTGGGTTCGAGTCCTGTGTTGAACTGAAATCACGTAATCCGTAGGTCTTACTCCTGATCTCTCTCCGCTCTTGTCGGATTACCATCGCATCGGACTATGAGAGTGAGAAAATAGAGAGTGTCCCTATGCTTGCGCATACACTTGAGCACTATAATCCATGTCTTGTTCATTGGCGCAGAAGGCTAGACTCCGTTGAGATTAGCCGCCGCGAGCCGCCGAGTCCAGTGACTGACTCTTCTTTGTCTTCCAATTCCAAATGTCACCTATGTATATCAAACCAAAAATAAATTTAATTTGCCTCTGAAAAAAAATTTACCTTGTCACTCTCTCAACTACATGTTCTCATACCCTAAATTTATGTTTATTTTTAAATATCTGATAATATTTATAATGTCTAGAACAGGTAAATGAAATTGTATACTTGGGGAGTGCATTTAGCCGGGATGGAAGATGTGATTTAGATGTGGACAGGCGTGTCGCTGCCGGGAACAAATTCAATGGTGCCCTGACTGCGTTAGTCAAAAGGCAAGGCGTAGTGAAGAGTGCACGCCTTGCAATACATAACGCAGTGTTGGTACCGACTTTGTTATATGGCAGCAAAACCTGGGTATGCCAGAAGAAGCATAAAAGCAAGTTGAATGCAGTGGAGATGCGATCTCTTCGTAAAATGTGCGGCGTCACCATGGCCGACCGAAAGCGAAACGAAGAGATTCGCAATATGACAGGTTTGAAAGATGACCTTATCACAAAAATTGATAAGGGCGTGCTTCGATGGTTTGGGCACGTTGAGAGAATGAGTGAAGACTGAATGGTGAAGAAAATATATAGCGCGAAAGTTAATATTTAAAGGTGTCGAGGTAGACCGAGACTAACTTTCGAAGACCATGTGAGCAAATTGCTCGAAGAGGGGAGGGTCAAGAGTACTCGGATACCTAGACGTGCATGTATGAAGAAGATAATGAATCTGAAAGAAGCGAAAGAGGTATGTAAGGATCGTGACACTTGGCGATCTGTTCTCTCTTGCTACCCCGTCAGGGATTGTGCGTGACGATAAGTAAGTAAGTAAGTATTTATATTTTTAAAAAATCTTTACAATCATTAAAGGCGGATTAGTGGCGATACCTATAGCATCCCTGTCAATGACATTTGGTGATTAGGACAAAACCTATCCTATATTGGGAAATACCAATTGATTTATTACGATGACTAGAAAGAAATGGGCTTTGAAATCCGCACTACTATTTTTAAATTATTGATGCCTCAGACAGAGCATTACGTAGAAACTGACATACGTTAATTCAATCCAAAAATAGAATATCTAGCGTGCTGTCTGCATGTTGACTAAAATGCAATTTATACCTAATGTTTAAATTATTTCCATTAACGTATAACCGCAGCTAACTTCTAATATAGAAGATATAACTGAATATCATAATAATTTGGTAACGATAATCACTTATTATCAAAAATAGTGTTGGCAATGCGCTTTAATGTTGATTAAAATATTTTTCTAACATAAAACTATTTATATTTACATTATTAATAGTTAGTAAGAAGATGTAGTGACAAAAATTGAGAAAGGTATGCTGAGTTGGTTTGGCCATGTCGAGAGAATGAATGAAGAACGATTGACGAAAAAAGTGTATAAGGCGAGTGTGAATGAAAGTGTCAGAAGGGGTAGACCTAGGCGGACATTTCTAGACCAAATCAGGGACGTCTTGAAAAAAGGCCAGGTCAAGAGTACCCTAAACCGTAGAGCATGTATGAAGGGAATAATGAAAGTGGACGAAGCGAAACAAGTATGTAAGGATCGTAGCAAGTGGAAAGAAGTGGTCTCTGCCTACCCCTACGGGAAAGAGGCGTGATTATATGTATGTATGTATTAATAGTTTAGGCTAAAATTAAATATATTCTCAATTACCAAACTTAAGAATAATCGATGTTAAAAGTAAATATATTCAATATATAATGATTTATTATGTTTACGCGAACGCTACCCATTTAAATAAAATTAATTTTACGGATTTTATCGCGTATATTAACTTATTTTATATTCCCGACGTTTCGAGCACTTTACCGTTTTTTTTTTTAAATCTGAAGGTAGCCGTGGTTAACTATGACATTTGTACGTCATACACATCAGTAGTGTCATCTCAGTACATATAGTGACAAGTAGGAATATTCTTATTCCCGCTTCTCACGCGGGAGTGATTCTTGAACTTAGTAATATTTTTTCGAAATCGAATAATTGCTATTTTTACATAAAAAGGGGTTTAATGGCTTATGGTGTAAATTCATCAAGTCCGTATGGATTGGTTAACACGATGACTTTTGAAAATATCAATTGTGTAACTCAATCTATTTTTTAATCTCTTCATCTATCATGTAGGACCATGGAATGTAAATGGCAGTTTCATTTTGTTTTGTTTAGTTATAATTAATTTTTTTAGGCTGCGAAATGTCGAAATTTTTGGTGTTTTAGTAGCCTTGTATTAATTTTTTTTACTAAATAGACCGCCTAACTCACTCACTTCGGCGTTAACCGCCGTCGTGAGTGAATACTGTATCGGTTGTTTGCAGCGACTCAAAAAGATCGCTGTACAAATACAAAATATTCGAAATATCAAATTTCATACATATTTGATTATTTAATAATCAAAGATTTTTATTATAACCACAGAATAAATAATAGTAGTACGTACTAAGAGTACGTGCTTTGTGGCATTCCTTGGGGGAGGCCTATGTTCAGCAGTGGACTTGTGACGGGCTGTTATGATTATGATGATTATATACTAAAAGTAAGTAGGCTGTATATATTTATACTTAAATACGTCTTGGACTTTATGGAGTGACCTGAATGATGATATGATGAACATATGAGTATTATGAGTCGTGCAGTTTTGGATTTTCCAATCGTTTTTTTTTAAATTGCAGTTTGACATAAAATTATCGGAAAATTGGAAGTATAAAAAGGTTATTAGTGATAACTTGTGTGTATTTAAACTACTTTAAAAAATCCATATAACCATGTTATACGTAATTTTATAATGCGATTAGGGCATGCTCAATTGGATTTACCAATAGTATTTTTTAAATTTATGACTTTAAAATAGCTTGCAAAATTGTTGTATTTTCCTTATATTTTAATATGTTTTTATGTGATATTGATGTATTGAATATTATTATAATTTGACTTTTGTGTACATGTTGTGAGTGAAAATAAGTAATAATATTGTTTTGGGTAATAAAAATATGGGTTCTAATGTTGGAATGCAATAGTGAAAATCTGTGTTATATTATGTGGAAATGGCGCGCGGCGCGTGGTCCTTTTTGCAAATATCTGTAGGATAGGAAGCTGGTACTTAGGCGATTCGTTAGAGACAGCTACCAGTTTCCTGTTTTAACTCAAGCAAGAAAGCAGTTGTGAAAGTGATAGGGAATGTAGTGAAATTTTCAATATCGCATTTCTAAATGGGGATTTAAGAAGAATAATTTATATTTCATTTAAGAAGACAAGTCAGCGTCACATCCATTTCTCAAAATACTTTCCACTGATGACGTCTGACGTCTGACGTCAAGACCGTGACCATTCCATTAGGACACGTAATTTTAGTTGTCTAACCTTTCTTTTGAGAGAGTGCAGACGGGCTTTGAGTGGCACACCTACTCAAGGGTCATGCCCACTTCATTGTTCTTAAACCCAACGTGGTATGGTATTAGGATCTGTGAATAGAAGGTTACTAATTGGTCGATTTCTACTCCAGGGCGAGCCATGAGGAGCTGCTGTATCCTTTCAGATAATATTTAACTAAAGTAATTTTATTTTTGAATCGTTTAAATCTACAGTTAAAACTTTAAAAAAATTATCTCTCTTAGTTAAAATCATTATTTGTTTTTGTCTCATGTAAAAATTTGCAGTGTTTCGTGTGTACCGTAAGAACATAGGAAAATGAAACAGGAAATGGGCAGGAACATTTTCCTGGTAACAAATCAAAATAATAAAAAACTGTGTTATTTGAAAGAATAAGGGTAAAAACGAGCATACAGTTAACGTGATGGCAAGTGGATGCTGTGGCCCATAGACATATACATCTTTATTCTCAACTAGCTATCCGTCCTAGCTTCGAACGAGTAATTTTTGGATTTCGACAGCAGTAAAACCTACCGAGTCCAATAGTGAAACTAAAGCAACCATCATCATAATCATAGGAGATATTTTTGAGTTTTAATGACACTAACGGACAGCAATTGTTTTTTATCTAAAGATTACGAATCAAAAGCAGACGCAGGTTACACCTGAGGGCTAAATTAGAATACCTCGTTTCCAGTCAAAAGGGTCTCCGGTTCCATACACTCACCGTACGAAACAAAGCAGCATTAAACTGTTATTTAACACTGGTATTCAGTGAGTGCGTGGTCCTAGCCCGGTCGTGCCGACCCAATCGGTCTACAACCATAACATAGCTGCAGCATGGATCTAACACGTTGCAAACCCGCCTGCCAAGCGTGGCTATCATGGTAAATATCCACCTTTGAACCAATATTTATGAATGCTTATGTTTAGCAGCGGTCTTCGGATAGGCTGTAACAAATGAAAATGAAATACGTATTAAGTTAACACGGTCCAAAATATTCCTTAGAAAAAATAAGCCACTGACTATCCGTTACTACAAAAATACATTTAAATAGAAATACTTCACCTTATTTGGTTTGTTAAACGTAGTTTTAATATTTGTGTAAATGGAACTTTTACATTATATGTTTGTTTATTTTTGTCGGGGCGTTATTCGCCTCTAAAATTGCCTTTCTTCTTTGAATTTTATTTTATAATTGCTGTGCCTGCGACTTCGTTCATATTAAATAATTTTTAGTAAATTGTGCCATGAGCCATGTGTAAAAGTAACGTTCTTTTTTATGCTTTTTTTACTTGTTTAGACCTAATTAAGTTTGTTTGACATCAAACATGAGTTACAAATAGAAGGATACTTGTTTTTAGTAGGTAAGTACGTGTTTTTTACGTGTTTTCTTTGAAATTGAGATTAAGTGACTTTTTTATGAAGAGATTACAAACATTTTGTACAATTTATTGTTTTACAAAAAAAAATATTTATATATAAGTAGGTACAGCTAAATCACCCTGGAAAACCTTGGTTTTTATTAAACTAAATTTTCACCTAATAATTATTTTTGTAAATATCAAACAATCAAGATCCTTAATTTGGAAAAAAAAAGGTTTATGATTCATTAATATTCACAAATGTTAAATATTATTTAATGTTATACAAATGTCAAATTTAAGTCGATTTGAAAACGTCTAATTAGTAAGAATAGCAAAACAAGTGTTTTCAAAAGGAAATAAACGCCGGCGCTGTACGGCGGCAGGTTGACAAAAGACTATTATTAGCGAACTTTTTTATGCATGAACGGTTTCAAACTGTTTCAAGCAAAAATAAACCTTATACCATATCACAAGAGCACATGGTACTTTGTAGGTCTATTGAGCCATATGATAGTAATACGACGGTAGTTCAACCATTTTAAGCAAAATTAAACAATAAGACAAACGCATTGTTTTTTTTTAACAGGACACTTGTTTTCCAGAAATTTATTTACGACTAGAGTTTGTGAGCGATCGCAATGAGTGCTATTATTTGTTACTAATTAGACTAATTTTTACAACGTGATTGAAAACCTACAAAGTAAAAAGAGTACCATGTACAAGTTAAAAAAAGGTTGTCAACCCCTAAAAATTTCAAATTTTAAAAATATTCAGAAACAAAGCCGCATGCATGAACTACTTGCAAAATAATGAATATTTTGTTCTCGATAAATTATCCAAAAACGCAATTTGAGCGAATGTCATACGCCACACGCAAAAGTAATCGACAGCACGCCTAGCGTGCCATCCGAACTCACTGAACAAGTTAAGAAGCAGGTACGAAGTTTGTATTTTCAAAAAATATGTTCAATTGGAGTGTAAACCGCAAAGCGACAATTTTGTACTCCATTTGAACATAGTATAGTTGTGGCACGTATGTGTCGGCTCAACTGGAGGAGGACCACGCTCTCACAGAATAACAGTGTAAAATAGCAGCTCAATGTTGCTGCGTTTCGTATGGTGAGTGTAGAGAACCGGAGACCCTTTTTACTGAAAACAAAGCATTCCATCTTAGTCCTCACGGGTGATAACGCTTATGCATTTTAAATTGTGATTGATCATAGACGTAGGTGTCTGTGGGTCACAGCAACTACTTACCATCAGGTGGACTGTGTTCTTGTCACTCTAATCCTATAAAAAAAATATAATCCCGCTGGGGTTCATTCTGGTTCTGTCCAGGACAGAGGTATTTTCCAAACCAGTGGTAAATAAAAAAAGAAACTTTTTATAAGCATTACGTAATAATCTATATTGAATAAAAATTATTTTATTCTATAATGGTTAGATCCCTAAAAGAGTTGTCTCTAATGAGAAATATTTTTACGGTTTTTCAATAAAACTACCACTTATTAATACATAATAATAAGTGAGAACATTTAATTAGTTTACTTTATCAGGCACAATACGTATACATTTAATGTAAAAAATGCACACATGCTACACTAACCACAGTATATTGCAGTTTAGCCCTGATGCATAAAGTATTGCAATTAATTCTCCACCACGGCTGGTTTACGCTCCGGTATCTAATTTCAATTATCGTGGTGTTTCCTTCAATAAAGCTTAATTAAACGTTAAGCTGAATAATGCTTTTAAACTTAGTAACAGAATAAAGTGAATGAAAATTGATTCTGCAATTAACACATACACATCTTTATATATAAAAATTATGTGTCACGTTGTTTGTCCGCGATGAACTCCTAAACTACTGAAGGAACTGATTTCAATGATATTTTACACTCTCTGTGCAGTTTGGTCCAACTTGAGAGATAGGATAGTTTTTATCCTGATAAGTGACAGTCAATATTTTTTTAATACGAATTTAAGGATTTTTTATATGAAGGGTCGTTGAAAAGGGCAGAAAAACATCTGCCTTGCCAGCTAGTCTATACAAATAAATAAAATTGAAGTGTCTGTTTGTAATGTCAAAATACCAGCTTTTTATCAAATGCATATGAAAGTATATACGGTACTTATAACAAAGACACAATTTTTAAAATTTTTGTCTGTCTGTCGGTCTGTCTCTCTGTCTGTCTGTTTGTTCCGGCTAATCTCCGAAAGAGCTGGACCGATTTCGACAGGACTTTCACTGGCAGGTAGCTGATGTTATAAGGAGTAACTTAGGCTACTTATATTTTAGAAAAAGAATTAGGGTTCCGCGCAACATAATTAAAACCCTAAATAACACGCGGGCGAAGTCGCGGAGAACAGCTAGTATATAAATAAAACTGACTGTACCCCGCAACTTCGACGCGTCAAAATTACTACGATTAGTTTTCAAGGCTTTAATTTATTTATTTGTATAAATAAAAAGACCTGAATAAGATCTGTTGCATTTTACAAGAATCCTGAAAGTTGAATATTGGTATTTGAATATGACGTCGATTTGGTTAAAGCTAAACTAACTAATATCGAGCACAGGTATTAAATGTCCTTTCAGTGTTCTACAGTACATATTTCGAAGAGTTTGCCCATGAATTGCATTACATAATTTTTCTTTATTCCTTCACCGTCAAAACAAGATACTCGGCCAGTCTCCAATGTTTTGTTGTGTAGATATTCTACGCAATCTAACAAAGCGGTTTGCTTCATTATTCGTCATACGTACAGCAAAAGAGTGAAATAATTTTGAATGATGTGTTTGTCTTCAAACGTTCATTTAACCACAACATGATAGAAGCGCAGGCAGGAATTACAGGAGATAATTTCTTCTTCTTCAACGAGACGCTCGACCAGTCGCCAGCCCTTTGTTGGCGACATATGAAATGCATGGTGGATTCAAACGAAACTAGTTGCCATCGTAATGCGTGCATGGGAGTAGAATAGTTTAACAGCATGATTCTTTCCATCCGAATACAATGCCAGTGGGCTTTACCATCATTAGCTATATCAGTACTTCCTTTCTCGTGGTAATTCATGAGTCTATTAGGGACACCTTTATTTTTTTTACATGGGGAGATGCCTACTCATACCCGCCTCGCGGGTGCAAGGACGAGTTGTGTCGGACTTGCACCAACTGAAATCCCATGGTGCAAGTTGGTAGGGCCACGGGGACGCTTTCAAACACATCCGCGGCCCCACCAGCACCGGCTGCCTCAGAGCAGTTACTCCTCAAGACAGGACTTCTCACAATACCGAGCGGCATATTTGGTACTCATCTCTGGCCTCTCTTCGTCGTTTTTATGTGCCTTTGAGCAGATTAAGCACTTTCTTACAACATTTAAAAACATAACTATTCTACTGATGACAGTATACATCCTGTATAAAAAAAATACTTGCTATGAAAACCTCCCCGGTTAAGCCAGCTCATAATATGTGCAGTAGCCTAATATGCTATGTAACTGGCTCTACCACATAACGACTGAGTCCAGTTAGCGATGAGCCTCAGTCGCTAAAATATGTGAATAGGAAAGAAAATAAAAGGTTGAAACAAAGAACTAAAAACTTACAACATTTTATTGAGGTAAGCAAATTCAAATCGAGTGCAAAATGTTCCCAAGTGGCAACTTTGTAAAGCTACCAATATGAAGTGAAAAATAGAAAAGTAGCAAGTGATAACAACCTAATGTTATACAATGATAAATATTATTTGTTATTCAATATGCATAGTGGAGACAAAAGACAGCAGCTTCCTAATAACTACCCAAAATAAAAATATTGCGTTTACGCACCTGTCAAGCGTAGCATCTATGGCAAATATGAGGAAATATTTGGCAGTGTTCTATGTTCTGTACTGGAGTTTTGATGGGCTGAATAATAAAGATATTATTTAATACGCGTAGTTCTTTTTTTTTCGGTATATGGGTGACAAACAAGCACACAGTCCACCTGATGGTAAATGGTTGCTGTGCTCCATAGACATCTACATCTATCCTCGATTACGAATCAAAATGCAAATGCGATGGCACCACCGAAGACTTAAAATGAAATGCCTCGTTTCCAGTAAAAAGGGTCTCCGGTTCTCTACGCTCACAATAAGAGACAGCAGCATTAAGTTGCTGTTTTACGCTGGCATTCTTTAAGATCGTGGACTTAACTAGTTCGTGCCAAACTGATTAAGCTGCAACCATAATGTAACTACAGCGTGTACCTTATTTTATTTGATTAAAAAAAAATATATTCGGTTGTAACGCAATTATGAATGCAAAAAAGTTACAAAACAAATGTTTCGTTATGGGAGTTAGTTATTGGCACACAGTTCTTTTCGAGCCAGAATTGCGAATTGTGTCTTTATGCTCGTGACATAGAATACGCGATTTGGTGGCGGATGTAAAATGAAATTTTGCCACAAAGTGCAGGTCCGAGACAAACGACAGTGATATTGCTAGTAAAACTGACTAACTGGGGACTGCGAATTGTGCAGTATTTTTAATTCCACGTCAGTGTACATTACATGTTCTGATATTAGAACTGGGCTCAGTTTAATGTACTGTGTATTTCTTTTTACAAACCTAATTAAAAAAAATGATTTTAAATGCAGATGGGTTGTAACCCCTGAAGACTAAGATGGAATGCCCCATTTCCCGTGAAAAAGGGTCTACAAAAAATTACACTACGAAAATTCGGAAGTTTACGACGTTAATTTCTCGTCATGTTTGGCTTGATATCGCGTTGAACCAGAAAACAAGAGTCTAAATCAGTGAGTGTTGTCTGTGACGACATACGGATCTGAGATGTAGTCTTTTACTGCTCACCGTATCAGGAATCTCGAGGTTGCTCTGCAAGCTATGGAGAGGTTTATGCTTGCAGATAGACTTATTAATGATGCGGATGTCCCACAGTAGAATAAACAAGAAAAGAGCCTACTCCTTTTTAAAAGTTCGGCAACGCATCTGCAATTCCCCTGGTATTCCAGTTGTTCATGGGCAGCGGTAGTCACTTACCATCAGGTGAGCCGCACGCTCGTTTTCGCCAACTCCTATAAAAAATTCCAGTAACCGACAAATCACAACTCATTTAATTTCAACCATTAATCTCTGAGATATTGTTATGTATACTTAATCTTATTTTATAAGCATTTTGGAGGCATAATTCTGTTGGAGGCAAACATCTTAAAAGCTATGTTTGTGAATAAACAAATAAATAAATCTCTTTCATCATGTTTTCGTCACCTGAATGACAAAAGTGTAATAGTATTAAGAATTAAGTTAGAAAATAATATAAATTACAAAGAAGTGAGATTAGAACTCCCACTCGTTCTAGTAGTTTAAAATACGGTGCAAGCAACTTAATTGATCAATCTGTCATTCTACGAGTTTTAATTAGAGTTGTGATTCAGTTCATTGTGGAAGTTCTTTAATTGAGCAAAGAAGGCTATGTTTCGGAAAGGCTTCCTTGCCTCATATCGAGGCAATCAGTGATGTTTGTTTAAACTAGTATGGTATAAGTATGGCGTACAGTAAGTATATACACATTTATTCCATTTAGGTGTTATCGTGTAATAACTTTCCCTACGTTTCACTAATATGTGATTGTAACCGAGACGTATTACGGTTCGTTCGAATTGTAACTGCGATGTATTAAACGTATAAACTTGCCTTATAAACTCTTGCACTTTTGCTCTCTTTGCTTACGTAATTATAATCAAAGAGAGCAAAATAGCAACCGTTGACTGCTCCACGGGCTGATCCTGAGCTATAAGTCGTAACATGCTTGGATGTGAGTAATATAATGAACCACTGTTTTGGTTGCTGATAATTTGTCAATCTTTTTTTATAATAATTAATTTAAATAATCTGTAAAATGAATGTAAAAATATATTATTGATATATTGTCATTGCGTCAGGAATTCCTTTTATTTAATTCAGTTCGATCGGTAAAAAAGAATATCTGGCACCACTTTTCTTGATTCAACTTTTTACCAGATCATATCTTACATTTTTATTTCAACGATAAATTCTCTATATGAGGTAGGTATTACAAAAATTCTTTTCTTTTTTTTTCTTTTAATTATAATTGGTCTGGTAACTTAATAGGCCTTGACCAAATTATTCGACGACCAAAATGAAAAATGCTATCCACTGCAAATTTATGAGAGCGAACTATTGCATGCCTTAAGCGCAATGCGCGTAGGATGTTCTAATAGCGCCTAAAAATAAAAATTCCAACGTTTTGTCGCATAAAATCGTACTTTACAATCGTATTGAACTTAGAAATGATATAAAAAGCACATTTTTAGAAAGTAAAATGATTGTTGAAATTATTATTGTATTTTTAAAATCGATTAATTGCTATTTTTACATAAAAAAAGTGATTTTAATGACTTATGGTGTAGATTTAGCAGGTCCGCATGTAGTGGTAAACACGGTAACGTTTGAAAATATCAATGTTTGACTCAATCTATTTTTAATCTCTTCATATATATGTAAATAAAAGTTTATTTTTTTTTAGTTATAATTATTTTTTTTCGGCGGAGAAATCTAGAAATTTTGGGTGTTTTAAGAGCCTTGTAATAATTTATTTTACTATATAGACTATCTGGCTCACTCACTTGTTACTTCGGCGTTAGCCGCCGTCATGAGTGGATGTTGTATTGGTTGTATGTAGCGGCTTAAAAAGATCGCTGTACAAATACAAAATATTTGGAAAACCAAATTTCTTACATACTTGATTATTATTATAATCATGTATATAAGTAACCAAATTACTTAAATATTTAATTATTATAATAGTCAGATATTTTTATTACAATTTTTGCAATTTATTACAACAAATTACAACAAATTACGCGGTAGAGCCATGCTGCAGTTATATTAATTATATAGTTGTAGCACGAATGGGTCGGCTTCGACTTCCTGCATGACTTCTTGCATTATGACTCGCAAACGAGGATAGATGCAGATGTCTATGGGCCACAGCAACCACTTACCATCGGGTGGACTGTGTGCTCGTTTGTCACCCTAATCCTATAAAAAAATACATCAAAAGTATAAAAATGATAAATAAATTTGATGTATTTACTGACGAGCAGTTCCGAATCCTCACGTGTGATATTATAAAATATACTAAAAATTTATAGTCCCAAAATTGCAGTTTAGTTAAGTAACAGCGTAAGAAATTCACTTACGAATTTCATCCTGTTGGGTTCGTAAGAGGCGACAGGGGAAATCTTTAATAAAAGATAAACAGTTGCAACTTCCTGATAATAACCATTGCAAATGTAAACTAATAATTTGTAGGCGGTAGAACCACGTATGGTGAATGTAGAGATTAGGACCCACTTTTGACTGGAAACGAGGCATTTCATCTTAGTCCTCATAGGTGAGAACGCTTCTGCATTTTGATTCCTAATTGAAGATAACACTTAATTGAAGAGGCACAACATCCACTTACCATCAGCTCGACTATATGCATGTTCGTCACCTTTTTCAATAAAAGAAAATGGAGACGTATGGTCAGTCGTGGACTTTTGATATACAGTATGAGATAATGAAATGGCTATTATAATACAAATAACCAAATATACGAAAGAAAAGGGATTCTAGTATTTCACTTAAAATCAGTCGTCCATTGTATAAATTAATTGTGTTAAGAGAAAAATGATTGTTACATACATATAATCACGCCTCTTTCCCGTAGGGGTAGGCAGAGACCACTTCTTTCCACTTGCTACGATCCTTACATACTTGTTTCGCTTCATCCACTTTCATTATTCCCTTCATACATGCTCTACGGTTTAGGGTACTCTTGACCTGGCCTTTTTTCAAGACGTCCCTGATTTGGTCTAGAAATGTCCGCCTAAGTCTACCCCTTCCAACACTTTCATTCATACTCGCCTTATACACTTTTTTCGTCAATCGTTCTTCATTCATTCTCTCGACATGGCCAAACCATCTCAGCATACCTTTCTCAATTTTTATCACAACATCGTCTTTCAGACCACAACGTTTCCTTATCTTACTATTTCTTATCCTGTCACTCAGTTTAACTCCTATCATACTTCTTAATGCTCTCATCTCTACTGCATTTATTCTGCTTTCATGTTTCTTCTGCCATACCCAACTTTCACTTCCGTACATGAGTGTCGGAACCAACACGCCCTCATGCGCAGCCAAACGAGCTTTATTAGACACCTTCCGACTGCTCATAAAGGAGTGCAAAGCTCCATTCACCTTGTTTCCTGCATTCACTCTTCTTTCGATATCACTCTCATTTTTTCCATCTATTGTAAACTTTGAACCCAAATACACAAACTCTTTCACCTGTTCAATTTGTTCATCTTCAATCACGATATTGCAGTCTGTCACTGCCTCATCTTTTTCAAACACCATCACTTTCGTCTTCCTTACATTCATCTTCATTCCCTTTCGAACAAAAGCTCAACTCATAGCAGTTAGCATCTCCTGCAACTCCTCGGCCGAAGACGCAAGTAATACTTGGCCATCAGCATAGAGAAAACATTTGACGAGTAACTCATTCATTCTCAACCCACTTTCATTCTCTTTTATATCTGTCAAGCAATTGTCCATGAACAGATTAAACAGCCACGGTGACGCTACTCATCCCTGTCTAACACCTTTTTCGATATTAAACCATTCAGTGTATGCCCCGTTTATCCTTACACAAGCACTAGAATCCCTATAACGAGATTGCAATGCTCGTATGAGGATACTGCTCACACCGTTCACGGACAGTGCTGACCACAATTCATTCCTCACCACTCTAGCTAATAAAAATAACATACTATCATCTAAATGATTGTTAGTATGTTATTATTATTGTTAGTATGTTATTATTATTATTATTAGTATGTTATTATTATTGTTGTTGTTAGTATAATAGTAGTCTTAGCGCAACTAAAGCTGTTTTTTACTTTACTACATTACTTATAAAAAGGATACTAGGGAAGGATTTAGAGCCTACAGGATTTTTCTTTTTATAGGACAAATTTATCTATACAAATAAATAAAATTGAATTGTCTGTTTGTAATGTCAGAAAAATAGCTTTTTACTATATGCATATGAAATTATAAACGGTAGGTACTTATAACAAAAACACAATTTTAAAAATTTTTGTCTTTCTGCCTTTCTGTCTGTCTGTCTTTTTGTTCCGGCTAATATCCGAAACGGCTGGACTGAATTAGACAAGATATTCACTGATCGATAGCTGATGTTATAAGAAGTAACTTAGGCTATTTTTATTTTAGAAAAAGTATTAGGGTTCCGAACAAAAGAATTATACCCCATGAAATCTAAACGTAATAAATTTAACGCGGGCGAAGTCGCGGGGAACAGCTAGCCAATAAATAAATTATAATATTTTAGAAAGGTACTTCAATCTAGATATATAATAATCATGTAAGTATTAAATTTAAGAGAATAGCAATAATGGTTGCCAGAAACTGGAAACGCTTGGAATTATATCGAGACTAAGCCGGAGATCTAATTAACACAAGGCAAACTTAGTTTTACTTAGCTTTATTACAGAAGTGTTTGGCCGCTTGACTCTACTTGACGGATAGTTTAACCCGCTGCGCCCTAAAGATAGTTGGCTAATTTGATAAATAAACTAGCTCTGCCTGCAATTGTGTGGAATTTTTATAGTATTTTTATAATATATAAATACACAAGCACTAACACCTGTCACACAGAGAGATAAGCAGAGACTACGGACTTCAATTTGGCATGACCCTGACACACTTTTCACGTTTTCTTTGCATCCAAATACCTACGCAAACATGCTCAGCGATTTAGGGTTTTCTATAATTATTATTTGCTGCTGCTGTTTATAGTTGAATTCAAAATGTGTCAAATGGAATAAATCATACAATAATGTGTGTTTAATTAAAGAATATCAATAAGTACGTACATTCTTGTGAGTATTTGCAAGTATTGTATTACTTTTTCTTTATCTTAATTTTACCATGGGATCGAGAGCAAAGTCGGGAAGCAGCGTCGATATCGCGAAATACAGGTACTTTTTATATCATTAGTGGACTATTTTCGGCGGTACACTTTTTACGGTATGATTGTGAAGAAGGGTAAAACACATGACGCTGATGCTTCTAGATGTTTTTGCATGGTAGCAATATACTAATTGCACATATCATCAAATTGTTTCGGCACTGATACAAAGACTTATTGAATCTACGAGTATATGTGGCTCCGTATCCTATGTGACGCATAACTAAAACAAAAATTCAAGTACTTATTAAATTTACGAGTATTAATGGGTCCGTAAGTTCTTTAATTTACAACGATTATCTACGGGACGACAATTCGCCAACCAAGTTTATTTTGCACAGGTTTGAGCACTCTCATAATTCGGACGTACGTCTCATAAATTAATCGTCCAGAGTTTTTTCCCCACAGATACTAAAACTGATTAACTTCAATTCCGGTTTACGACACCGCATTCAAAGAATTTTCAATTTAGACGTACTCACGTGCACGTACACTCGTGTCAGCGCATTATATTATTAATAAGTAATAATTAATTTCTAAATAAAGTCGTCTAAAATATCATAAAATAATAATTTTAACATTTAAAAAGCATAAAATTAATAAATAAATATTCAAAAGTTATCAAATAAAAGTAACAAAAGTTTAATATATTATTAAAATAATAACATTTAATATTTTGTGTTTCATATTATAATTGGCTCGCCGTGTAGTGGCGGTTAAGAATATCCACTACCCCATATCTTTCCGTGGGTGTCGTTAAAGGCGACAAAGGGAAACAGGCAGGAGATGGGCAGCAGCATCTTCCTGATAACAGCAAACTTATGATAAAAAACTGCGGTTGCCAACCCGCTCGCCAAGCGTGGCAACTATGGCAAATACCCCCCTATGACGAGAGTAAAAAGAGACGGCCCCCATTCCCCGGCGGCCCCGCCATTTCTGGCTACGGTGGCGACCATAGTAACGGCAGGGCAGGGGGTGCTGAGAATCTCCGGTGGAGGTTCAGTTGCCACCTAAGACGACTCGACCTGGCAACATACAACGCACGCACCCTTAGGACTGACGAGAAGATCGTGGAGCTGGAAGAAGAGATAGACAAGTTACGCATATTATAAGATTATCCGAGGTCCGAAGAGAGGGGGAGGACACGGTAATCCTCGAATCCGGCAACTTGCTATATATATATCTATCACCGGGAGGGCGACCATCTGTCCCAAGGAGGTGTCGGATTTATCGTCCACAAGTCTCTCGTTAACAACGTTGTAAAGATCGGGAGTGTGTCGACGAGGGTTGCGTACCTTATACTCAGAATCACCAAACGGTATTTGCTGAAGGTCATACAGGTTTACGCACCAACCTCTGTACATCTCGATGAGGAGGTGGAGGAAATGTATGAGGATATCTGTAGAACCATGCATTTCTCCAAAACTCACAATACGGTGTTAATGGGAGACTTCAATGCAAAACTAGGCACAAGAGAGAACGGTTAGCTGAAAGTAGGGAAATTTGGAATAGAGCAACGAAACCCAAGGAGCCAGCAGCTGGCCGACTTCATGGAGAAAGAGGAACATTTTTTAGGCCACACAGGAAGTGGACATAGTCGAGCCCCGACGGTTCCACAAGAAATGAGATTGACTTCATTATGACGACCAGACGACAACTGTTCAGTGATGTCTCCGTGATCGCGAGGGTGAAAACTTGTAGCGATCACCGAATGGTAAGAGGCACACGGAACCTAAACGTTAAGTTGGAGAGGTCTCATCTAATGAAATCAATGCTCCGTCCCCCTCGTGCTCTATTTCAAAGTCCCAAAACCTTTAAGCTCGGGTTACATAACCGTTTTTCAGTGCCTAGAAGACTCAATGAAGTGGACGATATGAATGACAAGCTTGTGGAAACTGTCCATGCGGTCGGAGCTAAGTTCTGCAAGACCCGCCGCAGAAGAACACAAAAACTCTCCGTTCACACTCCCAATCTCATGACTGTTAGACTGGAGATGAAGCTACATTCTTCAACAGATTTGACAGCGTACAGGCAACTGAACAGACAGATCTCCAAACGCACGCTGCGAGACTTACGCAACTTCAATACGGCTTGTATTGAATAAGCGATCGAGCGGAACCAAGGCTCCAACATCTTTGCCAGAAATCTGTCTGCCAGAAAGAGCCAACTGTTAAAGCTGAAGACCGAGTGTGGCAGCATCGTTTTCGGGGCACCTGAGATTGTGAGTGAGATTGAGAGTTTCTGTGGGCAGCTGTACACGTCATCAATGGAGCCACACGCAAGTGTGAGTAACGATCCAAGAGCGAGTCTTATCCGACACTATTCCGAAGATATCCCGGACGTCAGTTTGAGCGAGATTAGAATGGCTCTCCAGCACCTTAAAAACGGCAAGGCCCCAGGCGAGGATGGAATTACAGCGGAGCTTCTGAAAGCAGGTGGAAAACTGGTACTTGAAGTCCTTTAGAAGCTCTTTAATTATTCTGTCCTCCATGGTGGCACTACTCCGAAGGCGTGGAGCAGAATTGCGGTGGTCTTTTTCTTCGAGAAAGGCAACAACGCTCTCTTAAAGAACTACAGACCGATTTCCCTCCTGAGCCGCGTCTACGTGCTGTTTTCGAGAGTAATTACGAATCGTCTCGCGCGCAGACTTGACGACTTCCAGCCCCTCGAACAAGCCGGTTTCCGAAAGGGCTGCACCATAGACCACATACATACCCTTCGGCAAATTGTACAGAAGTTCGAGGAGTACAATTTGCCACTATGTCTGGCGTATGTGGACTAATAATTTCAGAACTAGTGTATTCAAGTTTTCGGGAGCGCTTTACAAAGTTTATTTGAAACACTAATTTGATTAAACTTATTACTTGTATATTAAAACTATGCTAAGCTTATAAAGAATGTTTGAATTGGGCTCGAAACATTGCCCCGTTTTGCAAGACCACCGAGTTTGAATTGACATAGTGTGGGAATACTGACCCATAAATACCTGAGGATGTGATCCCATACACTAGTGGTCTCATAAATATATACTCTTTGTTTGTGTGTTTATACAAAAAAAAGTGATATCCTCTGTGAAGAGCTTTAAGTGGGGCTGGGCGTATGGTATATATTAAAAAACACACACTTTTATCACAGTGACCTAATAGGAGTTTGATCAAAATGTATGTTGAATGTAAGAAACTCGGGTTCAACCTCCGCCAATAAAATTGTAAGGTGAAATTTAAATTTAGAATTATCACGTTATCTTAGGTGAAGGAAAATTTTTAGGAAAACAGCATGTGTGAGGAATACAATATTTTAGTAAAATGTGTAGTTTGTTAACTTAATGGAGAGGTGCGGCGGACTATTTAAAAGGCGGAAAATGATGATATGTCCAGTAGTAGTACATATAAAGGTTGTCAGTATTTTTGTTTGCTTTATTTATTGAAAAAAATTGAGAACAAATAGCCAACATACGTGCTATTTCTGAAACAGGTTAAAAGTTAAAGATGCAGCCTTCTCTAATTTCTGTGAGGATTTTAGGACAAGGAATAGTTCTCCAATGCGTGTTGGCGAACTTCCTATGTCTTTGAATTTGTTTATTAAATGTAGTATTCCTCACGATGTTTACCTTCACCGCGGAGCAGTTGTTGGCGCATTTTTATTTTTTATTTTATTTTGTAAGTGATGGTAAGTGGATGTTGGGGCCCATATACATCTACATCACTCTTCGATAAGAAATCAAAATGCAGATGCATAGTCGCTCCTGAGGATTTTTTTTAAATACTAGTAATGCTATTAAGCATTGCTAATCTTCCCTCCCCACTTCTGGTAAGTTTAAAATGCTTCTGTTAGAAGTGGTCCATGACAGTAATTGAATGGTGTATTCGAAACGCTTAATTTGGATTTTTTATTAATTTGGATTAAAATAGAATGCCTCGTTTAAAGGGTCTCCGGTTCTCTATACTCACCATACAAAACAAAGCAGCATATTATGCTGATATTTTGAAAAACGTAAGCTATTAAGGCAATAAATATATTACGTGAATATCTCTACATTCCTTATATTTTAAAACCGCATAGGGCACAACCAATGAATCAAATGCGGTTTTCCCCGACGACAAATAACAACATAAATCACTTGGACATAGCAAACACCGCTCGCTGTGCATTACAGCGTTACATGGCCGTTCGTTCATTATTTATTTTATCCCCTATTTAGCTTAATTAGAGCTTTATTGAACTACCCGTTGCGCATCATCGATTTACGCTGGAGATAACGGCAATGCGGTGCAGTAGTAAATACATATCTCATTACAGTCCATTACAAGTTTACTGCTGGACGCTTCCAAAGATTGCCTCGTGGGGTGAGATAAAATTTATCTGTATTTAGCTTTATTACGGAGGTGCATTCATGTAGTTCATTCTACCTACGCCTAGTCTTAAATACATTTTGTTATAAAGTGATTTCTACAAAAGTAGTAGATTAAAAAAATAATTTATTAGCTTATTACAGCCTTACAAGTACTAATGTACAAAGGTTTTTCTCCTAGTCACTTTCAACAATTGCAAATATTTCGGTTTTATTTCAAAACCTAAGAACGTAAATAAATTAATGTTATATGTCACAATCACGGCGTTTCCATAACTTCAATTTATAAATTATACTTAATAAAATAATATAGAATGTAATATGTGCTACCTATTTAATAACTTACTGAATAGATATATAGCTTAGCCTTGTGGCGAGAACTAACCCTCTTGTCTTCAGCGGTGACGACTTGCCCGCATACAGTTCCCTTAAAAACTTTTCCAATTGCAGACCCTTGGATCCGATATGCTTTTACAACAAATATACCTATTTCCGAGAGACTAATACTTTTCTTAACAATTTTCTTCTTAATACAGTCAAGATCCAATAAGTTATGGATTGAATATTATGGTAAAGGCAAATTATTCAGAAGTTAATAAATTGATCCCTCGATTATTAGTAATATTTGTATTACCGTAGTAGTAAATTGAAATTTTATGAAAACTTTAGAATATCCTTTATCAACATTTTTTAACTTTATTATTTATAAAAAAATATTCAACGGGATGTTTTTGAATACCTAGAGCAAACGAAAAAGCAATAGCTATACATCAAGGTATATTTAATGCCAGTATAATGGCGGTAATTTTATTTAATATATAACAATATTTCAGTTATTTCTGCAGTATAGTCTTTAAATTGTAATAATAGTTGATTCAACAAACGTTACAACCAATATTGAAAATTGTAGGCAATGTCTCCGACTGCTTACTACTAGTGTTAATAATAATTGTAAAAACTAATATTACAATGTGAGAGTAGAACTTAGTTAAACATTGTAAAATAATTTTGAGATTTATTTCATAGCATGGAGCACAGTTGATAGCAGGTGTGTTATGTTGATTGCATCGGGATGACAGATAATAATCAATGAATGTTATCATATGACTAGCAACGGACGAACTGGCTACAAAGTTCAGAATGCATACATAATATGAATACGGTGGGCGATGTCCAGCTTTCATGTCTATATAATTAATTTCATTGATGTGACTATTTACTATTTACCTGACCAAAATTTTATGTATATCGGTTGTATGTATGATTTTGTGCGTTGTATGAACGTTGAACATTGTGGGCGTCGTAAAAGAAGACAGAGACAAACAAACCAGGAGATAGATAACAACTAATAATTGATAAAAACCGTGTGTGTGAACTTCTGTACGCACGTAAGATTATAATATATTATCATATATCTTGAGCGTAATAAAACAAAAATAACTATAAAATAATGATTTCTTATATTTACGCGAAGACTACACAATTAAATGAAACTAATTTTGCGGATTGTTTCACGTTTAATTTAACTTTTTAATTCCCGAAGTGCAGTTCAGGAGCTTGTATTTAAGCTAGAATCCTCTCAATAAATGGGCTATATCTCCTTAGGTATTAAATGACTATTTTTTTCTTAAGTCACTAATTGTCACCAAATCTGTACTAAATCTTGACATAATAAAATTATAAAAACATTAGGATATCGTTGCGGAGGATTTCAACGTAAAGGAACGCCAATCGAATGGCAGTTTTGAGTTCTACTCTCACATTTGTGATATTAGTTTTTACAATTATTATGAACACTAGAATTAAGCAATGGGAGACCTTACCTCCAATTTTCAATATTAGTGGGGTAGCGTTTGTTGGATCAACTATTAATACAATTTACAGAATATATTGCAGAAATGCCCCAAAAAAAAAAAATTTTTTTAGTATAGGGTAACAAACGAGCACACAGTCCACCCGATGGTAAGTGGTTGCTGTGGTCCATACATCTATCCTCGTTTGCGAATTAAAATACAGATGCGTTGTCACCCGTGAGGACTAAGACGGAATGCCTCTTTTTCCAGTAAAAAGGGTCTCCGGATCTCTACACTCATCATACGAAACACAGCAGTGTTAAGCTGCCATTTTAAGCTGGTATTCTGTGAGAGCGTGGTCCTTCTCCGGTCGAGCCGCCCCATTCGTGCTACAACTATACTACTAATATAGCTGCAGCTTGGCTCTACCACGTATTAAATAAATTAAAGTTGTTATATTTTAAATAAAGTATCCACTATTATATTGGCATTCAATATCCCTTGATTAAAGCTTACCGCTTTTATCGTTGGACTCAAGTATTAAAACACACCCAGGTCCTGACTAAATTTTTTTTAATATTATAGGTGAGAAATTTTGATAAAGGATATTCTAAAGTTTTCATAAAATTAAAATTTACTATTACGGTAATAAAAATATTATTAGTAATCGAGGGATCAATTTATTAACTTCTGAATAAGTTGCCTTTAGCATAATATGCAAAATTCATAACTTACTCCATAACGTATTGGATCTTGACTGTATTAGAAGAAAAATGTTAATCTCAATATAAGTCTCTGAGAAATAAATATATTTGTTGTAAATTATATCGGACCTCTGCGATTGGAAATTTTTTTGAGGAACTGTATGCGGGAAAGGTCGTCACCGCTGAAGACAAGAGGGCTGGTTCTTTTCTCGCCACAAGGGCTAAACTAATCTATTCAACGAGGAAACGGAGACTGAGAGAGCGGGACTATTTGATTATTTTGGTTTTTATTTTTTTATCGTATTTATCAATTAATTAGTCACTAACGTTTTATAATAATTAACTTTTATTTTCATTACAAAAAATATTTGTAAATAAAATAAAATATATTATTCGTTCATTAAACTAATTTTTTTTACCAAATACCATGAAAATTGTTACCATTTTAAAATAAGTTTATTTCTTATAAACAAATTACAGACACTGTTTTTTTTTATAGAATAGGGGGCAAACGAGCATGCGGCTCACCTGATGGTAAGTGACTATCGCCGCCTATGAACAACCGCAACACCACTGTTATTATTATAGAATAATGTTTTCTCCTACAATTGGTAATACATAATAATAAGTAGATGTAAGGGTTGTGTTAGATGTAAGTAAATATTATTTTTTTATAGTATAGGGTGACAAACGAGCACACAGTCTACCTGATTGTAAGTGGTTGTTGTAGCCCATAGACATCTACACCTATCCTCGACGACGAATCAAAATGCCGATGCCTCGTTTCCAATAAAACGGTCTCCGGTTCTCTACACTTACCATACCAAACACAGCTGGTGAAAGTGTAGTCCTTCCTCGGTCGAGCCGACCCATTCGTGCTACAACTATAACATTAATATAGCTGCAGCATATGTCTACGTAAATAATAATATGTATAACAGTTGGACATTCGTACAAATAATTAATAAATGATGGAGGCCTATGTTCAGAAGTCGCCTTGCGATGAACTGTAATGATATTGAATGCAAAAAAATTAAGTTGTGGAACATACAGTTGAACAAGTTTTAAATATTTTATGATCATGTCATTATGAATCCATGAAACCAAAAATATTAAAGTTTCAGAATAAATTTTTTATTCGTTTGTTTATCAAGGTACACGGGCTATGAATCAAAAGCGGTTTGGCTCGACGACAAATTACAACATAAATCAGTTGCATGCAGCAAGCGCCGCTTGCGGAGTATTGCAGCATCACAAAGCTGATTCATGATTTATCCCTGCTTAGCTTAATTAGGGATTTATTTTAGCCAGCGTTTATTATCACCTATTTATGTCAGAAAACAAAGACCAAAAGTTGGTTACTTAATATTTAGGCATCCATGCAGCATGTGATGACGATAATGAACATCTTCATCATGTTTCAGCGCATCACAAGTATATTGCCGAAAATAGGTCTACCTCCGAGGAACACCTCAAAGCAAATTTCTGAGCCATTTGCTTCCATTTAGATTGATGAGGTCATACAGAAGTATGACTTCATCGTCATTCCATTTAACGGTACCAACTTACAAGACTACGTAAGTAAGATATGAGGATACCACTCGTATACCTTTCTTTCGCATTTGTTGTCGGTTCTTTGAAATATCTTGCCATGTAAATGTTTGTGAA
>JAVANC010000012.1:40320117-40415493 GCA_033319125.1 Parnassius glacialis | reverse complement strand
ATGTATTTTATTACCTTTATGTTTATATGCTATAATTTCTAAATTCATTATATTTCTTATTCTTTACTGTATGAATTATAATAACCGCCTTCGATGTTTTTCCACTCCTCTAGGTTGACAGGCAGAGAATGCTTTTAAGCATTATGTCCGCCCTTTTGTACTTATATATTTTAATAAGGTTCAAAAAAGTTAAATAAATAAATAAATAAATAATCTTCTTCGGCGGCTTGAAGTATGTTTTCATATAAGCTCGATTTGAAATATAGCCAACTTCTGTGTGTGGACTCCTCTGACATAGGGGTAGTACCTACAGCAGGCACAAGCTCCGACTGTGTTCGGCTTCACTTGGTCACTGTGACGTCAGGCGCGGGACCCGAAGCTTGTTGCCTTGCAATACTTGCTCGACTTGCTGAAGCTCGGCGATCAGATGTTTTCTGTCACAGATCCCCCGTGCTCTCTGAAACAAAGATTTTCCCACGGTGGCTAACTGTGATAGATGTGTGGCGATTCACCATTTAATATCGGTTAGTATGGGTCTTTTTCCTATACACAGTGTGACCAAAAGTGTTATCAGGATTTTCGGATGACTAAAATATCTAGGGAAAGCTAAAGAATTGTTTGCGTCTAACTCCATTGTGAATTGTATTTTAGAGTTTATGGAATTAAGGTGGTCTAAAAATACAGTTACTTTCTCAAATGGTAAAATTGTGAAAGTGTTGTCTACGTAACGCTTTGTAGAATCTTGGGTTTACGGGAAAAGTAAGCAGGGCCTTTCTTCTCAAAGTCTTCCATGAATATATCGGCGACAATTGGGAGATACATCGCCCATAGCACTCCATTTACTTTCTTGTAGAACTCTTCCTTCCACAATAGGTAGCCAGATGTTAAGGCAGTGTTTGAGTAAAACTGCATATTTTATAGGCATATTGTATTCTTCTAACTTCCTGGTTACAATGAAGATGAAGTCTTCAATAGGTAAGCATGAAACATATAGCTGACATGAAGCACCGACGCTCTGGGAAGTCTACAGTCTGTGATCATGTCCAAGATCGTCCCCACCATTACAATCAGATTTGATAGACCACAAATACTCGCAAAACAACACCGATTCCTACCAAGTATAATATGCGAGGCTATTAAAATTAAAAAAAAACATCCTAAATTCAATAGAGAAGATGGCATGGGTGCTACCATCTGCTTGAGATCCTATAATCAACAAAATTAAATCCGATAATCCAAGCATACCACTGCAAGATTTCCAGATACTGTAAGTTCATTCTGCGTAAATCGAACCAAAAATTTATATCAAATAACTAAAGTTAGCCGGGCTAACTTTGACATCGGGTCGGACAAACGGTCCCCACCCGTGACCATTGTTGTTGTTGCTGTTAAAGCACCACCAAACGTCGGGAATTAAAATAGTAAATTAAACGCGAATAAAATCCGTAAAAAATAGTTTTATTCAATGTGTAGTGTTCGCGTATATATAAGAAATCATTAAATTTTTTTTCTTAAGTCACTAATTGTCACTAAATCTGGACATATTATAAATTAAAAAAAAATAGAATATCGTTGGGGAGGTGAAGTACGCCCATCGAGTGGCAATTTTTAAGTTCTACTCTAACATTGTAATGTTAGTTTTTATAATTATTATTAACACTAGTAGTTAGCAGTCGGAGACATTGCCTCCAATTTACAATATTAGTGGTAACGTTCGTTGGATCAACTTTTATTACAATTTAAAGACCGCCATTATACTAGTATTAAATATCCCTTGATGTAAAGCTACCGCTTTTTTTGTTGGACCCCAAGTACTCAAACCCACCCAGGTCCTGAGAGAATACTTTTTTAAATATCAAAGATAAGAAATATTGATAAAAGATATTTTAGTAAGTTAAGTCTCCACAATATTTAAGTTTACTATTACGATGATAAAAATATTATTAATAATCGAGGGGTCAATTTATTAACTTTTACACAAGTTGCCTTTAGCATAATATGTAACTTACTGGACCTTTTACTGTAATAAGAAGAAAAATATTAATCTAAATATAAGTCTCTGAGGGATAGATATATTTCTTGTAAAGCAAATTGGAGCCAAGGTTCCGTGATCAGAAAAGTTTTCGAGGGCACTGTATGCGGGGAAAAGTCACCGGCGATAAAGACAAGAGGACTGGTTCTTTTCTCGCCACAAAGCTAAGATAATCTCTTCAGTGAGGAAACGCAGACTGAGAGAGCGGGACTGTGATAATTTTAGGTTTCTATATTTTTATCGTATTAATCAATTAATTAGTCACTAACTTTTTGCAATACGTAACTTTTATTTTTATTACATAAATTATTAATTAACAAAATGAAATATATTTTTCGTTCATTAAACTATTTTGACCCGATTTGATCACTTGTAGGCAAATTATATTTATAGACACTGTTAAAATTTTAGAATGATGTGTTCTGTTATATTTGGTAATACATAGTAATAAGTTGATGTAAGGGATGTGTTAGATGTAAGTAAATATTAATTTTTTTAGAGAAAAATGGTGACAAACGAGCATACAGTCCCACCTAATGGTAAGTGATTGCTGTAGCCCATAGTACACCTATCCTCGATGAGGAATCAAAATGCAGATACGTAGTCACCCGTGAGGATTATGAAGGAATGCCTCTTTCCAGTAAAAGGATCTCCGGTTCTCTGCACTTACCATACAAAACCACAGTTGCATTAAGTTGCTATTTTACTCTGGTATTCTGCTGTGAAAGCGTAGTCCTTCCTCGGTCGAGCCAACCCATTCGTGCTGCAGCTATACCATTAATATAGCTGCAGCAACGCTCTATGTAAATATTAATAAAATAATAACAGTTGGACATCCGTACAAATAATTAATAAATGATGGAAACCTATGTTCAAAGTGGCCTTGCGATGAACTGTAATGATAATACATACATACATATAATCACGCCTCTTTCCCGTAGGGGTAGGCAGAGACCACTTCTTCTCCACTTGCTACGATCCTTACATACTTGTTTCGCTTCGTCCACTTTCATTATTCCCTTCATACATGCTCTACGGTTTAGGGTACTCTTGACCTGGCCTTTTTTCAAGACGTCCCTGATTTGGTCTAGAAAAGTCCGCCTAAGTCTACCCCTTCCAACACTTTCATTCACACTCGCCTTATATACTTTTTTCGTCAATCGTTCTTCATTCATTCTCTCGACATGACCAAACCATCTCAGCATACATTTCTCAATTTTTGTCACTACATCTTCTTACAGACCACAATGTTTCCTCTTATCTCACTATTTCTTATCCTGTCACTCAGTTTAACTCCTATCATACTTCTTAATGTTCTCATCATCTCAACTGCATTTATTCTGCTTTTCATGTTTCTTCTGCCCATACCCAACTTTCATTTCCGTACATGAGTGTCGGAACCAACACCCCTTCATGCACAGCCTAACGAGCCTTGTTAGACACCTTCCGACTGCTCATAAAGGAGTGCAAAGTTCCATTCACTATGTTTCCTGCATTCGCTCTTCTTTCGATATCACTCTCACACTTTCCATCTCTTGTAAACTTTGACCCTAGATACACAAACTGAATGTAATAAAATTAGGTTGTAGAACATACTATTGCACAATTTTTAAATATTTTGTGATCATGCCAATATAAATCCATGAAACCAGAAATATTAAAGTTTTAAAATAAAATTTTTATTCGTTTGTTTATCAAGCGGTACACGGGATATAACTCAAAAGCGGTTTGGCTCGCCGACAAATCACAACATAAATCAGTTGCATGCAGCAAGCGCCCGCTTGCGAGTATTGCAGCATCACAGAGCTGATTCATGATTTATCCTGCTTAGCTTAATTAGGGATTTATTTTAGCCAGCGTTTATTATCACTGATTTATGTTTAGGAAAACAGAGACAAATATTGGTTACTTAATATTTAGGCATCCATGCATCATATGATGACGATAATGAACATCTACATCATGGTTTCAGCGCATCACAATTATATTGCGGAAAGTAGGTCTACCTCCGAGGAATATCACAAAGCACAGTCCTGAGCCATTAGCTTCAATTGACGTTCTGTATGACCTCATCGTCATTCCATTTACCGGGGGCCAACTTACAAGAGTGCGTAAGTAAGATACGAGGATACCACGCGAATACCTGTCTTCCGCATTTATTTACGGTTCTTTGAAATATCTTGCCATGAAAATATTTTTTTTATTCTTTTTAAAAACGTTATCCCCACACTAGGATTTTCTCTTGTATCATGAGCCAGTTTACAAACACAAATTTCACAAGGACAAACATCCAGACCCGGAAACAATTATTTGTAGGCCATACAAATACTTGTTCAGTGCGGGCTTCGATCCCACGCCCCCCAGCGCAGCAACTCATTGTTAAGCTACTGCGCCACGGAGCCGTCATTTGTGAAGTATACTTATATTGGTTCATTAAAATATAAAATCCTTCTGTTAAATCAATTTGCGAAAAATATCGGAAAATTTCGCGTGTCAACTCGCTTGCCAAGCGTGGCAAATATGGCAAAATCCCTCTGTGAAGCTTATTTTAAGCAGTGGTCCTTTGATAGGCTGTAATGAAGATAGAAAAGAAAATGGGTATGAAAATATTACCTACGCGTATTTTACCTGCATAACATTATGCCATTATGTACTTTCCGTTTTTATATAACCCAAATTTTAATGACTAATTTCCCTACAAGGGAAATAATATAAAAATATTGTTTTATTGAATAAGGGTGAGAAACGGGCACATAGTTCACCTGATGGTTAGTGAAAATTCAAAAAAATCATGATATTTTGCATCACTTACTACAACGGGAGAGGCCCATGTACAGCAGTGGGAGTTTTAGGGGGCTGATGGAGAAATATATAAAGAAATAATAAACACATCAGAAAAATAATTGTTAGTGTACTGTTTTTCTTTATACTATGTTATGTTATTAGTAATATTAGTAGTGGTACCTAGGTGGATTGAAAAGTACTCGGCCTAACACAGATCCATTCAATTCTAAAAATCAAATCTACCCATATTATTTAGTTCAGTTCAGACTAGTTCATTGTGTGAAGTTGGAAACGTGTGCGATAATTAGTTGTGATTTTATAAATTTATTAACAAAGTAATCGGACATAATTTCCGCGAATGGAGAAAATCGAGCAGCGTGGCGTCATTAAGTACCTCCATAAGAAGGGGCTATCATCAAAAGCCATCCATGATGACATGGTCAGTACATTAAGCAATTGTGCTCTGTCATATTCATCCGTCAAAAATGGATAGCAGAATTTAAGCGTGGTAGAGAGAGTGTGAAATATGAACCCCACTCTGGAAGGCCTTCGACGTCAACTACTGACGAAAATATTAAAAAAATAATAAAAAAGGACGCGATTGACTATTTCACGCGACTGTTTGGAGTTATTTGAAGCCGATGCAGATGATTTTTTGAATCGTTTTGTTTACTATAGACGAAACATGGGTTCATTACTGTACACCGGAAACAAAACAACAATCAAAACAGTGGAGAAGACCTGGTTCACCACCCCCCTAAAAAGGCTAAGTCGATTTTGTCGGCAAATAAGGTGATGGCTTCAGTATTCTGGGACTCGAAAGGTGTGATTATGATTGATTATCTTGAAAGGTGTCAGACTATAAACTCTGATTACTACTGCACCTTACTACGTCGTTTACGAGAGGAAATAAAAGAAAAACGTCGAGGAGATGCCTCAGAAGAAAAGTCCTGTTTCATCAAGATAACGCCCGTGTTCACACGTCAGTACAGTCAATGGCTGAAATTCACAACTGTGGCTTTGAACTGTTACCGCATCCGCCGTATTCACCTGATCTGGCACCATCAGACTTCTTTCTGTTCCCTAACCTAAAAAAGCACTTGGGGAGGTCAAAGATTTTCGACAAAAGACGAGGTCAAAGTAGCTGTAGACGCATATTTTGACTCTAAGGAAGAATCATTTTTTTTTCTACGGTCTAAATGCTTGGAAGGGGAGGGTGGCAAAAGTGTATTGAACTTGATGGTGATTATGTAGAAAAATAAAAATATAACTTACTTATACTTTTCAATCCACCCTCGTAGGTACATCTAAAAATTGTAAATTTTACCCTTTACCTATTTCTACTAACAAGCAGCTCTGTCTACTCTTATGTTTTAGTTTTAAGAGCATGGAGAGCTAGTACAAACATGCTGGTGAGGCCAATGCTAAGAGATGATAATGCATCTTTAGAATTTTGCTTGTAAATGGTTGGCAGGTGGTCTGCAGCCACTTACTATTAAGTGGATTTATTGTAATAAATCATTTATTGTTGCGAAAAGGTTGTAACTCTAGTCTATATAATCATAATCTATATCATCATCATAATCATTATCTTTGTCACAGCCATTTATAAGTTCACTGGCCTTCTCCCAAGGAACACTCGGTTGCTTAGCCACACACATTCATTGTCTTCCTGCATGTCTTACCATGTTGTCACTACATCCAGTGGGGGAACCACCCTACACTTCACTTATATTCAATTTATATGCAATACACTTAATTTCAATTAAATTTAAATATAAAGGTGTTAAAGATGACTGACTGCTAGTATTCACTAGCAGTCTGTAGAAATCCATATCTATTCACAATTAAAAATCAAATTGCAGATTGGCGTTGCCACCCAAAAATAAAAAGGAATGCCTGGTTTTCAGTAAAATAGTCTTCGGTTTTCTACACTCTCCATACGAAATACAGCAGCATTAAGCTGCTATTGTAAGCTGGTGTTTTATGTAGGAGCGTGGACCTTCATAGTCGATCGACCCATTCGTGCTATAAAATATAAGTGCAGTTCTACCACGTATAAAATATTTATTTTGTCTTAGTACAATAAATGGTAAAATATACCATAGCAAGCAGTTCATTTAAGATAGTCTTTTATTTTTGCTGAAGTGCGACCGCAACCACACTTCCTAAGTGCACATTCATGTTTTTTAAGTTTTCGATAAAATTTTATTGCTCTTTTTAAACAAAGCTGACGGCTCCGTGGCGCAATGGTTTAGCAATGAGTTGCTGCGCTAAGGGGGCGCGGGTTCGAATCCCGCACGGAACAAGTATTTGTATGGCCTACAATCATTGTTCCGGGTCTGGATGTTTGTCCTTGTGCAATTTGTGTTTGTAAATTGCCTCCACGATACAGGAGAAAATCCTAGTGTGGGGGTAACGTTTTTTTAAAAAAAAAAAGTTTGCTCTCATTTGCAATATTATTTTCTTTGCGAGCTGGGAGCACTGATAATTAACTTTAGGAATTTTTTAATTAGTAATCGCTATGATGTGTATACCAAAAATATAAGCATATTCGTGAGCACCATAAAATATCCGCATCATTGATTAATGGAATACGAATATTTCTTTGTATTTTTTGCACATATATGGTATAGTATTCTCTCCCATATAGTTCCTCAATTTGTTCGCAGGCAGATTGGCAACCGAAATTTTTGATTATTATTTTTATAAGATTGGAGTGATGCGTTCTCTTACATTGTAACCACGCCGTAAACTTTAATAATATACTAGCTGACCAGGCAGACGTTGTTCTGCCCTTTCCGAACGACCATTTGCTTTCCCAAAAAAACTCCTGAAATTAGCAATAAAAAAATTGAGCGTCACTTATCGGGATAAAAACTATCCTATCTCTCAAGTTGGACCAAACTGCATACAGTGTGCAAAATTTCATTGAAATCAGTTCAGTAGTTTAGGAGTTCATCGCGGACAAACAACGTGACACGTAATTATTATACTACTTATACTTATACTAACTTACTTATACTATGACGATAGAGGAAATAAAACAGGAGATGGGCAGCAGCATCTTCCTGATAACGTCTTAAAATAATTTAAAAAAACTATTGGTAAACCCAATTGTGGATGCCATAATCGCATTAAAAAATTACGTATAACATGATTATACGGAATTTTTTAAAGTAGTTTAAATACACAAGTTTTCAATAATAACCTTATTATACTTTCAATTTTCCAATAATTTTATGTCAAACTTTAATTTAAATAAACGTTTGGAACATCCAAAACTGCACGACTCATAATGCTCATATGTTCATCATATCATCATTCAGGTCACTCCATAAAGTCCAAGACGTATTTAAGTATAAATATATACATCCTACTTACTTTTAGAAAGTACTAACATTACTTATTCCGTGCTTTTAAAATATTGTAATAAAAATCTGTAATTATTATAATAATCAAGTACGTGTGAAATTTGAATGCTATACGAGACCAGAATGGCTGTATTCTGAATGACGAAGTTTTGAGTTTAAGGAGATGGAAGGAATACTTTGAAAGCGTGTTTATGAGTGATGAGACGTTTAAACTAAATGAAATAGAAATTCCGAAAGAAGACGAAATAGATATAGATGTAAGTATAGATGAAATAATGAAAGCAATGAAAAGTATTAAAGCAGGTAAGGCAGCTGGTTATGATAGAGTATCTCTCGAAATGCTAAGGGATGGAGAAGGAGTGGTAGCAGACCTGCTGTACACCTTGTTTAATTTATGTTGGGAACTTAAGCGGGTACCGGGAGACTGGTGCAAAGCCGTGATAGTCCCAATATATAAAGGAAAAGGATCACAGCAGGACTGTGAAAACTACCGTGGTATCAGCCTTCTTAGCATTGTGGGGAAACTGTATGCTAAGGTACTAATTGAAAGAGTTATGAAAGAAACTGATGGAAAAATTTGGGATGTGCAAGCTGGATTTAGAAAGGGAATGGGATGTACGGATCAGGTCTTTTCCATGCGCATGATCGCGGAGAAGTTGTAGGCCAAAAACCAAAAGATTTTTGTGCGTTCATAGACTTGGAGAAGGCTTATGACAGAGTGGATAGGGATGTGTTATGGCAAACACTGAACTCATTTGGGTTGAGCGCTGGCTTGATACAGGCATTGAAGTCTCTTCATAGGGACTCTAGTGCCTGTTTCAGGATCAATGGGGCCTACTCGGACTGGTTTGGCATCCATAAAGGTGTCAGATAGGGCTGTGTGGCTTCCCCGTGGCTGTTCAACCTATTTATGGACAGTTGTTTGGAAAATTTTAAAGTAGATGAATGCGGGTTAAGAATGGGTGAGTTAACCGTCAAATGCCTTTTGTACGCCGATGATCAAGTCATACTTGCGTCGTCGGCAGCCGAGTTGCAAATGATGGTTACATTAATGAACAGGACATTAAAAGAAAAGGGAATGAAAGTGAACGCAAGTAAGACGAAAGTTATGGTTTTTGAAAGAGAATAAAGTAAAACGATATGTGAAATAAGAATAGAAGGGGAGTTGGTAGAGCAAGTAGATGAGTTTGTGTATTTGGGATGTGTGTTTAGCAGGGTTGGTAGATATGATAAGGATATAGAACGACGAGTGAATGCAGGAAATAGAGTGAATGGGGCTCTACACTCTATTGTGAAAAGTCAGAATGTGTCCAAAAAGGCACGTATGGCAATTCACAATGCTGTGTTAGTGCCTACTTTAATGTATGGTAGTGAAAGTTGGGTGTGGCAGAAGAAGCACGAGAGTAGAATAAATGCTGTAGAAATGCGGTCATTAAGGAGTATGTTAGGGATGAATCTGAATGACAGAGTGAGAAATTGTTTAATAAGAGAAGAGTGTGATTTGCAAATAATGTTGTGACCAGGATTAAGAAAGGAATGCTTCAGTGGTTTGGTCATGTAGAAAGAATAAATGAGGAAAGAGTGACAAATAAAATTTATGTTGCAGATGTGAACGGCAGAGTCGGGAAGGGTCGCCCTAGGCGCAAGTTTATCGACCAAATTGGCGATATATTGAAAATAGGCCAAATCAAGAGTACCTTTCACCGACGAGCTTGTATGCGTAGGTATATGGATGTGGAGGAAGCGAGAGAGGTCTGTCAAGATAGTGCCAAATGGAAGTCCATAGTCTCTGCCTACCCCTCTGGGTGACAGGCGTGAGTGTTTATGTTTTTATATGTTTATGTGTGAAATTTAGTTTTTCGAATATTTTGTATTTATACAGCAATATTTTTGAGCCGCTGCAAACAACCGATACTGTATCCACTCATTACAGCGGTTGACGCCGAACTGAGTGAGGCAGTCTATTTAGTAAAATAAATAAATACAAGGCAGCTTAAACAACGAACACTTCAATATTTTGCTGCCGAAAAAAATTAATTATAACTAAAGAAAACAAAATTAAGCCGCCGTTTACATTCCATGGCTTCACACATATAAAGATAAAAAAATATAAAGAGAAAAGATAAAGAAGATTTAGAGAAAAAAATTAGATTGAGTTAAACAGTTGATATTTTCATAAGTTGTATTATTTACGACTCCATGCGGACTTGATAAATTTACACCATGAGCTAATTAAACCACATTTTATCTGAAAATGCAATTAATTGATTAAAAAAATATATTAATAAGTTCAATAATCATTTATCTTTCTAACAATGTACTTTTTATATCATTTTTATTTTCAATATGATTACTAGATACGATTTTGTACGACAAAACGTTGGAATCTTGATTTTTAGGCGCTAGTTGAACATAAATACTCGCTTTGCACTTAAGGCATGCAAAACTGCCATTGCAGAATCGCGGAATATATGAAAATTATCCCCCCTATGTGGCAATCTATGGGGGAGGCTCATGTTCACCAGTGGACTTTTTTCAAGCTGTCATGAATGTAATGTGAAAGCAATGTTACAACTTGACGGAGCAATCTTGTTAGGGTTTTATTCAAAACACTTCGTGTAGAAAGTACTTTCTCACTAGCATTTTCTCACTATATTATCTTGAAGACTAAAGCTACAGATATAATTACCACAAAGCAAACTTAATTTGTGTTTCACGTTATTATACAAGTGTCAGACTACTTGACTCCTCTAGACGCTAACTTTAACCCGTTTTGCTTTAAGAGTAGTTCACTAATTTAATGAGTTGGGGTCACCGGCGAACTATGATAATATTTAGAGACAGTTAAAATTCGAATGAATAATATATATTTTTATAGTCCTGTCATTTATTTTATAATCATCACTGTGAACTTGTAAAGCTGTAAGCTTTACAAGTTCACTGCTGAACAGAGGCCTTCTCAATGGAATGCTACAAACGCAGTCTTGAGCTAGCACATGCATAGACTTTTTACTTTTCTAGTAGGTCGTTACATCATCTAGTGTGGCCTGTCATTCACTTCGCTTACCGATACAAGGCTGTCACTCGAGAACCTTTCCTTTGAGCTTAGTACACGATGACGTTTTTTTTTTGAAATAAATGAATTAATATCTCGCTCAGCGACCTTGGGCTTTTTCATACGGCCAGCAGTGAAGGAATACATTTTAGATACATTTGTCATCACTGGCGCTTGTTGTATCTTATTTTCAAGACTTGATGTATACGTATCGAGCAGACGTATACATCAAGTCTTGAAAATCGATCGAGCGATTGCCAAGTCAATCTATGTATCAATCTATGGACTTAATACATTAACCGACTTGGTATTACATGGATCTCACGTCTTTTTACGGTAGAAGAACTGAGTTGCGAGACTTGGCTTTTTTACAAGTTATATTTTTGATGGCATTTTTATTTTCGTAGTAAGGAATAAATAAATTACCACTAATTATAAAATAAATTAAATAACATATTTTTTTAATTCCTTACAATTGACCTAATAAACGGACTTAATGCTAAAATCTTCTCAGCTTGTCAAACTTACTACAGATCTATATATATACTTATATTTATATTATAATATACTTACAATAGTAATATAACATCGAAGATGGTTACAGAAAAAAAATAAAAATCTGCTGCTTAACACACTACTAATCAGTAACAAACGAACTAAATATTAATATGTGTATTGACAGACATACACATACATACGTAAATGAATGTTTTGAACATTAATTTTATATTGATATGTCAAGCTCATCAGTGCTCATCTGCCCCTGTGGTAGCAGCGTCGATGTCGACGATTTTCATGGAAGAAAATTGCTAGTAGGTTTTCCCGTCACGGTTCTATGAACGATGTCGTCCGAAGAGCTTAAAGTCTATAAATGGTCCCTCGGTTTTAGTCTTATGAAATATCTAGGGACAATGGCAAGATACCCGACGATATGACTATGGTCTCTTGGCATAGTGGTAATGCCCTAATGTGGCGTCAGATATAGCTGAACTAAGTAAGTGTGGCGCAAACATAGGGCTCTGAGAAATGATTACTTATTTGTGTAATTTTTGCTTGTAGATACAATCGATTCATGGGGTACACGTGCGGTGAAATCCCTAAGAGAAATGTATTCGTGACTAGTCAACATTGTGAAAATCAACGATTAAACGCAATCAGCGTTCTTAGCAGGATACCACGGGGAGGACTATATGGTAATTTAAGTTTTTAGTTTTTGTTGTTGTATTATAGTGTTGTATATAAATATATTTTAATTAAATAAAAAACTTGTGTAATACAAAGCAACTCACATTTACAAACTCATATAAACAATTTCCGTACTAGAAAACAGTTGTACATTGCGATGACTGGGGCTCTAGACGTAATTACGTCAAGACGAACTTCATCCGTATTTAGCTTTATTACACAAGTGCATTTGTGTACTCTCTACTTGGCGCTTAGTTTTACCAGCTCTTGTTATCAAATTGCTGACTAAGATGGTAGTAACTTAAAGGCTACAGTCTTAACACATGTAAATAAAGTTGAAGAGTCTGAAATATTGAAATAACTGTCTTCTGTTAAGTTCATTAGATTATTTTCGCGATTTTAAAACATAAATAACCATTTCAAAATGTTGGCTGTCTGTCTATCTGTCTTTCTTTTCTGCCTAATTTTGGAAGGGCTGGAAAAATTGTAATGAAACTTTACAAACAGAAAGAGAGCAATGCAAAAACAAAGCAAATTCCAGGCTATATTTTATTCGAAAAACTGATAAAATAAATAGTCTTTGATAATCTTAAATACAAATAACTCTACATTAATAGATTCTAACCAGGCGTTTTTTGGGCGAGTTGTTAGTGTTAAATATGAAATGAATTAAATGCATATTTGTATTGTTACTTTGTCTGTTCGTGTTTTTTGTGTTCCTATACCACTTACCCGATTATAATTAAAGTTGCTGAAGTGAAGGTGAAAATAGATGCATTGCACATTTTTTTTATAGGATAAGGGGACAAACGAGCACACAGTCCACCTGATGGTAAGTGGTTGCTGCGGCCCATAGACATCCACACCTATCCTCGTTTGCGAATCAAAATGCAGATGCGTTGTCACCCGTGAGGACTAAGTTGGAATGCCTCATTTCCAGTAATAAGGACCTCCGGCCACCTGCACTCACCAAGCGAATCGCAGAGGTAAACCTCTACTTCACGCTGGTATTCTGTGAGGTCGCGGTACCACCCCGGTTCGAGCCGGCCCATCCGTGCGACAGAAAAAGCTACCGCGTGGCTCTACCACTGTTAAAATTTGATAAATATGTTTACCATTTTGATAAATATGTTCCTCGCCACTCACATTCGGCACAGTAAGAATATCCATAACCCAATATCATACCGTGGTTGTCACAACATGCGACAGAGTGAAAAAAAGAGATGGTCAGCAGCGTCTTCTTATACTCTCTAACAGTTAAAAATTAAAATAATTGCGGTTGCGAATCTACCTCCCAAGCATGACATCTATGGAAACTATGCCCCCTATGAGGTAGTCTGTCGGGGAATTTTGTTCAGCAGTTGACTTATGATAATCTGTAACGTTCATGGTTCTTGCCCGATGTTGACCAAGGTGCCAACATACAAATACTCTCTTAAACTATCAATTACACATTATACTTACAATATTATACTCCAGGGAAGATTATATAGTTGACAGCCTTATTAGATATTTCCATCAACAAATTCTCAGTAGCAGTTCAAAGTTCAGAAGTTGACGGTGTTTCATCAGCGGATTTCTAAAAGCCCGAAAAGCTTTTAGTACTAAACTTAAACTTGAGCTTATGGAACAGAATGGAAAGAAATGGCGGTAAAATAACTTAATTTATTTCAGGCGTAAAGTAGCAAACCGACAACAAAAACAGGCTTCAAACATTCGAAACGTTTGCATCTGAAATTATTGTCAATCTTTGTAGATACCAAGCGTGAGTTACAAATACCTCCTACGACGAAAGACGCCCATACAAACCAATGAACTATTACAGACTAATAAAAATAAAAAGAAGTTGCAAAATATCAACGGTATCGGAAACGAGTTTTTTTACATCTCATTCTTTTAGAAGACATTAAGGTATTTTCTGCAGAAGGGTCATTGCAAGAATGCGCTAGCTAGCATGCATTATTCAGATTTTCCGTACTTCATTATAAGATTTGATGGCACAGTGGATAATTATTGAGTTTATTTTTAATGCGATAAAGGTGACAAATGAGTACACAAGTATACTAATGAAAAGTAAATATTTTTGAACATAAACACATACAGATATCCTTGATTAAGAATCAAAATGTAGGTGTGTGTTTAACCATGAGAACTTAAATATGCCTCGTAACCAGAAAAAAGTTTCACTGTTTCTCTTCAGTCAGCATACGAAACACACCGCTTAATAACATAATAGCAGTACTCGTATAATTAAGAGTATTGCTATTTGAGGTTGGTATTCTATGCGAGTGTGGTGCTTCCCCGGTTGAGATGACCGATTTGCGCTGCAGACTACGTACAATAAAACGTAGCCCCACCAAGTGGCTTATTTGCCCTTAAACAACTTGCTTAAAATAATTACAAGTAATAACAATCCAAATAAAAGTGAGTAACGTATCTACTCCAAGAAATAAATTATTACTACCGGAGCTTTATCTATTTTACAACTTGCGTACGCCATAATTTATAGTTGGAATCACCTATCTAATGTAACGAACAACCGGCGCTGCAGCAATTAATCACAAAGCTAATCTTCCGCGAAGCAGGTGGAACCGTGGAAAATGTATGAATTGCTATGTGGCAAGAGTTACAGTTTGTGAGCGTTTCTGGAAATGATATTAAAGACCATAGGCATTTTCAAGATTAATAATTATGCTTTTAAATGGCAATAATATATCAAAACTTTTACCTTGTAGTGAAGATGTAGGAACACTTACTTCTCATGCCATCTCTTGTCCTAAGAGGGGACAGATTATAGTAAGAAATTAAAAATTGGGCATTGATTTGGCACTAGAGACCACATTCACACAGTGCGCAAATAATACAGCAGAAAAAGGCAGCAGAATATAATCAGCCCCTATGTCTTGCATTTGTGGACTATGAGAATGCTTTTGACTCCATCGAAGCTTGGGCTGTTCTGGACTCATTGCAGCGATGTCAAATTGACTGGCGGTACATCGAAGTTCTGAGATGTCTTTACAACACCAGTACCACGTCCGTCCAACTATAGGGCAGTCAAACAAAACCAATACAGTTGTGTCGCGGAGTGAGACAGAGATATTATATCCCCTAAGCTGTTTACAAATGGACTGAGGATGTTTTAATATGCTAGATTGGAAAGGACGTTTCATTAACGTAAACAGAGTACATCTCACACTTACGCTTTGATGATAATATTTTCGTAATGGCAGAATCGCTATAAAAACTTCAGGACATGCTGAGCAGACTGAATGAATCCTTCCGATATGTTGGTTTGTGTATGAATCTGACCAAGACAAAAGTTTTGTTCAACGATCATGTCATGCTAGTTCCAATTACTGTTGATGGTGAAATTCTCGAAGTTATCCATGAATACTCCTACCTCGGGCAGATATTATAACAAGGTAAGAATTACTTCGAGAAGGATGCCGATTAGAGGATTAAGTTAGATTGGGCAGCACTTAGAACGCTCGACGGAGCGTTCTCGGAGAGTTTTCTAGTCACTCATACCGCAAAGTTAGAAGACAAGTCTTCAACCAGTGCGTCCTGTCCGTACTTACTTACGGTGCCGAAATGTAGACACTGACAATACGGCAACTCCAAAAGCTCAAAGTCGCTCAGCGAACGATGGAAAGAGCTATGCTCGGAGTTTCTCTGGTAGATAAAATTCAAAATGAAGAAATTCGCCGAAGAACCAAGATTACTGACACAGCCTTTCGTATTTGTAAATTTTAGTGGCAATGGGCTGGTCATGTCTATCGCAGATGTGACTACTGGTGAAGTAGACGTGCAATGCAGTTGAGACTGCGTCTAGGCAAACGTAGTGTGGGACGCTCCCTGACCAGATGGAGCAAGAAGGTAGAAACTGGATGCTGTGTAGCCGAAGATCGGGCTAAATAGCGCGTATTGGGATAAGCCTATGTCTAGCACACACACAGCCACAGGCTGAAGATGAAAAATTGGGATTGCCAATCTGGCTGGGTAGGGCAACAATATGGTTTTTCTTATGTTTACAGTTATTGCCTATTAAACTCCACTGCTGAACATAGGTCTCCTCCATAGATCGCATCGTAGTGGTGATATTTGCAATAGTGCCACGTTTGGCAAGTGGGTTGACAAACGCAGTATTAATTTTATTTTAGTCGTTAATTCGAAGACGCTACTGCCTTTCTCCTGATTTGTTTCCCTTCGTCGCCTTTTACGACACCCACAGGTTGTTATGGGGTAGTGGATATCCTTTACACTGCTATTAAAATAATCTCCTTCACGAAAGGCTGGCTAGAAAAGACCATTGTTTCGAGACAAGGGCACCAAATTATACAAAATAGTGTGATGTATATCCGTAATAATAATAAATGGTTAAAATTATAAATGAATAAACCTAGCAAGCTAACAGCATAGCAAAGTGGCGAAGCAATTAGCTTTTGTAGCGGTTTCTAACGGAAAAAAATAGCAGGTTCAGATGGCTGGGTGATCAGTAATCGATTGCTGAAAACAGAATTCGAAAATTCGAACCGTTCTCGAGATAATTGTGGGACAGACGGACAGACGGACGGACAGACGGACAGACGGACAGACGGACAGACGGGCAGACATCGTGAAATCAAAAACCTAGCAAGCTAACAGCATAGCAAAGTGGCGAAGCAATCAGCTTTGTGGCTGTTTCTAACGGAAAAACGAAATTCAAAAAAGAGGTTCAGATGCCTGGGGTGATCAGTAATCGATTGCTGACAACAGAATTTGAAAATTCGAAACCGTTCTCAAGATAATCGTGGGACAGACGGACAGATGGACGGACAGACGGATAGACGGACAGATGGACAGACATTGTGAAATCAATAAGTGACTTCGCAAGCTTCGCCACTTAATAATTAGACTTAAACATGTTTATTCTATTGTTACTCAGAAGCCTAGCTTTTGCAGCAGAAGCACTAGGTTGTGGGAATCTTATCTATCTAGAAATTCATCTATTTCTGGCACCAAACAGCAGTTCTTCCACCGCAGTTTACTGGTGCCAAGGGTATAGAAAGTCAGTTTAATTACACGCTGTGAGGCATTCCATTTATATCCTCAGAGGTGGCAATACATCTCTAGCCTTCTTCTTTTAAGTAGGCTGCAAATTTCCATGGACGGCAGTAGCTATTTGCCAACTGGATGCATTTACCATTAGGAGGAATTCGAATTGCACTTCAATTTTATTAAAAAAATATTTTCTAAGCATATACTACAAAAATACTGATGTATTTTAGCTTATTTTTAATCAAAATGAATGTCTTCTAAAATAAATATCATTAGATAATCATAGTTATTGTATAGATAATGATTGTTGTCACATGGTAGTTTCTGGTGTGTTCTGGATTTTTCTTCTTACATCGATCGCACCTGAGCTCTGGAGATCTAGCTTCAGTGAGTGAAAGGCTCTGGTGACTGATTAACATCTCAAAATCTATGCATTTTATAGAAACAATTCAGTTTTATGTAGTTAAAGGCGACTTTTTATTGAGTTTTAACATTTACCATTAGCAATTTTCATTATATATTTGAAATACTCTCACAAAAAAAAATTGCGACGAATACATTGATAACGTAGTGTTTCCACAAGTATTGACTGTAATCGTTTCACACAAATTTGAAGAGAAGTCTAAAAATATGTAAACTCTAAAAATCATAAAGGAAGAAATATCTTTTGGTAATCTAAGCAAAGGTTGGCCTGAATTTGAAGGAACACACGTAATCAAGACACGTCTTTATTATATAAGGACGTTTATATAAAGATAATGAGAGTTTGTAAAGATTAATGAAGATACAGAGAGTATAAGTTACATGAGCTTTAATGGATACCAACATTGTCATTTAATATCAAACACCGGTAACCTTTTCTTTTACATGAGGAAATGCCTACGCACACCAGCCTCGCGGGGCAAGGACAGATTATGTCGGACTCGCACCAACTAAAAACCCCATGGTGTTCCACCTTCGCCGCATATTGGCAGAGCCACGGGAACACTTTCGCACATATCCGCGACCGCAATAGCGCCGGCCGCCCCCATGGCAGCCCCCTTCTCGGGGGAGGACCTCTCCTCCCCACTCTCTCTCTCTCAGGCAAGGCACACCAGGAACACAAGGCGCGCCTACCTCCATGGCCTCCAACTCCACCTGCGTATCGGACCCTTCCGAGTTCGATACGCGGAGGCCATGGGGCCAGGAAAATCGACCCCACCACCACTGCATCAACAGTGCGGCCCCGTTTGAGTCGCGAAGGATAGGGCGAGTGGCACATCGCATACAAACTTCCTCTTCCTCCGCGACTCCACCTCGGCTGCAGTGGTAGGGGGAGTGGACACCCCTCTTACCGCAGCCCACCGACACACATCCGAGGTGGGCTCGCCAAGCCCACTCGGAGTGGCCACCTCGGGCCGGTCCTACACCACGTGCCAGTCAAGGGGTTTCCTCTTTATTCACCGTGGGGTGACTAAGGCCACGGCTACTAAGCCCCCCTCGCCACGACAAGGCGGGAACCCGTTCAGCGGAGAAAAAAACACCGGTAACCTATGTGTGACCTTTATAAACTACGCATTTTAACAGGTCTATTTTTATATAACAACGTCTGCCGTAGTGCTAGACTACGGCAGGACGTTGTCCAACCCTAAAAATAAAAAAAGAACTTATTAACCCGATTGCAAAGCCATCTACCAGGTCTGATTGTAAATCTCAAAGAACCAGGGACCCATTCAAACATACACACAAAAATCTTCATTAAAATGGTCCAGCTGTTTACGAGGAGTTCAGTGAACACACGTACAGAAGAATTATGTATATAAACATGATGGTTATATGGTTATATGGTTTTTACCGCTTATCTCTTGTTTGGATTTGTTGCACTAAATTAGAAGTAATTTTTACGGATTTTCAAACAACTTTATAAAAAAGTAGTTCTCAATTCGAATGTATATTTTCTGTGTTACCGCAGAAATTTTTCCTAGGTCAACGGATTTTAATGATTGTTTTTTTTATTTGAAAGCTGATGCTTTTCAACGTTACATAAATTTGATCAAGATCTGACCAGTAGTTTTGGAGTTATTTTTAATAATGAATATCTATCTTTGCGTATACAACTTATAATTTCTCGACGATTCGAATACTTTAAAGCACGCCAAGATCACGGGATGGAATGAGGGTGTTTGATTTCCTATTGTCATAGTTAACCACGGGTACCTTCAGTTTAAAATTATTAATGTTTTCCAAAATGAATTAATAGTATCTTGAAGTCTTGCAGTTCTATGCTTGGCTTAGGATTTAATTTTATTACTTATAGGATTCCGAGCAGATGATAGCGCCCAGTTATCTTCTCTATTGATTTTAGTAGCCTCGCAAATCATACTTGGAATGAATTGGTGTAAATTTAGCAAGGATTTATGGTCTATCAAATTTGAGGTAGTGACGGTGCAATCCTGTACGTGTTCACAGACTGCAGTTGACAATCATCAGTTGGCACTGGCAGAAGCTGATTAGTTTACCCTTACATAAGTAAAGCGACGGCATATGTACGTCCCATTTCTGGGCATAGGCTCGCTTCAAACGTGAGAAAATTATGGAAAATTTCGTCCGTCAGGTGGCTTCACTACATATTGGTAGACTTTTTATTTTCTCGATATATGTTATTTCTCACATATGCAGGTTTTTTTACATTCTGTCCTGGAGTCTGTCTGGATAGATACCACCCTTTTACTTTTCATGCCGCACAATATCAGTGCATGCACTAATGTTCATCACAAGCACACTATATTCCGGTTTGAGGTTTATAGAGAAATGAAGTACGACTACAGGCTGTGAGACATTCCATCTTAGTCCTAAGAGGTAAAAACACATCTCGAGGTTTTTTGTTTGAAGTTAGTTGAAGGTGTCCACGGGCTGTAGTGCAGTAACAAAAGAGTTTTTAAGTCATTTTATTTTTATAAAAAAAGAACCTTGCGTTCGAATTTACAGCGAATATAGTCCACCTGGTTGTAAGTGACTAATACAGCTTATGGAAACCTGCGAACAACTTAAACAATGAAGGCTATAGTTGCGTTGTCACTACTGAAGTCTAAGATGGAAAGCCACAATTCCATCTGTAATTATACTGGATCTTTATACCCTTCAGAGGGCGTGCAGTCCACCGACTGCTGCTTGGCGGTAGTAAAAGGTAAGAGAATTGTACCTCTCCGACCGACTCTTAAGCAGAAAAATAGTCCTATGATAAAACACCCTCTCACGCATTTCTGCGAAAAGTGGTGCACTCGTTGCTATGCTTCGGTTGTAGTGAGGTATTTCTTATATGTCCTCAGATCAATAACGCACTTTTAGATTTGTTAAGTCCAACACGCTATAATGATGATTAAAAAAATCTTTTGTTAATTTTATAAATATAATGTCGTTGTGTCTGTTGTTTAATTACTCTACTTAATTCGGACACGTCAGGCACGTTATGATTGCTCCCCAGATTAACCTGCTTTGTGAATTTTAACGATAATACACCAGGTTTATTGAGATCACTAAGGCTCTGTTAGTCGCTTAATTAAATAAAGGTTTGTTAATGTACCAGATGCCCCGACATATTAAATTGTTCTGCCTTTTCCAGTAGATCGCGCGGTACGTTTCACTTTGAATCCATTCTGGACTTCTTACAATGCAAATTTAAACTTTATTGATACTCGTAACTATCTGTCAGTACAGGTTTTGTGTTTTACTTTTAAAACCCTAAACAAATATGTTTTGTTAATAAGAGTCATTTTGATTCACAAACATATAATTATTTTAATAACTTGCCTGCTGCGCCATCTTTAGGATCCTAGTATAGATAAAACTATCATCACCTACAACATACACACACACGCACACTGCACGTACGTGTACGTAGCATATACTTTGGCGGTCACAGTCTAAGACGCAACCTCTGACGCTGTTTTCGGCGTAAAACACTTTATGGGTATTTATTTGTACTTAATATTACGCCTCTTGCACTTCATAAAATTTCTTTTAGTAATAATTAATATTTTACAATGGGCAATACGAAACGCATACACTATATGTGCATGGAATATACTCGTATATTAAACAATTTTGTACGTGGTATGTTGGCGACTATATTACAGTTGTAACTCGAATAAGTCCATGGTCCTCGACCAAGAAAATACCACGCTCTCATAGAATACCAGCGTAAAATAACAGCTTAATGCTGCTGTGTTTTTTTACAGGAACCTTTTAATGGAAATGAGGCATTTCATATTAGTCCTATAGGGTGACAAAATATCTGCATTTTGTTTGATATAGATGTCTATGGGCTAAAGCATCCACTTACCATCAGGTAGACTGTATGTTCTTTTAAAAACCTTATGCTATAAAAAATCTGCAATGTAAACATTTTCGGTTTGCACCGCCAACAGAAGCTAGCGCCTGAAATTTTATACAAGGTTCTGTATACTATCAAAACTACCTATACAACATTTTTATGCTTATTGGATTTTCTGTATTATACGCAAGGTCAACATCAGACGTTTATATAAGAAACTTAATACATACCAACAGCTTTTAACTAACTTTTTTATTAAAAGAAACCTCAAAGACATTTATACGTTCTTCTCAACATAAAATAAAAGCGGACCGGCCGAGCTTTTAAGCTTTTAGTGTAGATTTTATTGTATCTATTAAAGTCGTCGGTTCAAATCTAAAAACTACAAAAGCATGCAGAACTAAGTAACAAAGTTACAGTGATTAAAATAAAATTAAAAGTGTATCGTTAAGCAAATATATAAACAAACCCTCTCTTCTATTTTCAATCTTATCCTAGGGGGATAGGCAGAGACTAAAGACTTACACAATATTGGTATACTTCTCCCGCCTTGTCCATATATCTAATCATATACGCTCGTCAGGTAAGGATACTCTTAACTCGGCCCATCATCGCCATATTGCCAATTTCGTGGATAAGCTTTCGTCTAGGGCAACCCATGCCGACTTTGCCACTCACTTCTAAAACTTCTTAGAACTTCATGTAAAATTCTAACAGTGGTAGAGCCACGCGGCAGCTTTTGCTGTCGCACGGATGGGCCGGTTCGAACCGGGGTGGTACCACGACCTCACAGAAAACCAGCGTGAAGTAGAGGTTTACCTCTGCGTTTCGCTTGGTGAGTGCAGGTGGCCGGAGGTCCTTTTTACTGGAAATGAGACATTCCATCTTGGTCCTCACGGGTGGCGGCGCATCTACATTTTGATTTGTAATAGAGGATAGATGTAGATGTCTATGGGCCGCAGCAACCACTTACCATCAGGTGGACTGTGTGCACGTTTGTCACCCTTATTCTATAAAAAAAACATGTAATTTTATATTCTTATGCTTAACGCGTGTATCTGTTATATACACGTACACTACGACTAATAAAAAATATTATATTTATTAAAGTAAAACATTTTTTGACAACTTAAGGGTATTTCAGGTCTTTATTTCGAACTCAAAATCTATGGCAATGTTAAAAGAATCATATCTTTAGTAATACCATCTACAACCATAGAATTTGTTTTTTCAAAATTTCTGCTACTAAATCGTCATGATATAGTATTATTTGCTGATGATACTTCCTTGATTTTTAAACTTAAACGTCAATCATTTAAATGTGACGAAGTGAATAATGCTATATCAAAATTAGTGCATTGGTTTAACGTTAATAATCTGCATTTGAACGGAAATAAAACTAATTGTGTTAAATTTACAACAACGAATGTTAAAAATCTGAATACCAATGTGTTTTTAAATGGGGAGGAATTGAGCCCTGTTGTATCTACTGTTTTTTTTGGCATCACTCTTGACGCAAAGCTTCAGTGGGGCCCCCATATATCCAAATTAGCAAGCAGACTAAGTTCTGCAGCCTATGCTGTAAAAAAGATTAGAGGTCTCACTAGTGTCGAGACAGCTAGATTAGTTTATTTTAGTTATTTCCATAGCATAATGTCTTATGGGATTTTGCTATGGGGAAATGCGGCTGATTCAGAAACTATTTTTGTTTTACAGAAGAGGGCCATTAGAGCTATTTACAATCTAAAACCGAGAGAGTCTCTTAGAGATAAATTTAAAGAAATTAATATATTAACTTTGGCCTCTCAGTATATTTACGAAAATTTAATGTATGTTCACAAAAACAAAGATAGTTTTAGTAAAAAAAGTGATATACATTCTGTAAACACTAGGAATAAACACAAGCTAGTGATGCCAGTTTCTCGACTCCACAGAGTCAGTAATTCATTCTTGGGGCAATGTATACGCTATTACAACAAGGTCCCGGAAAGTGTACAGGTTCTCTCTATTACCACGTTTAAATGTTTTATTAAGCTGAAACTGTATAAAAAGGGTTATTATAGTATAAATGAATACATGGTTGATAATAACCCCTGGGAATGAGGTGGTCGCTTCCAAGCAGTTTCTAAAATAAATTTTGTAAATAGCTCGTAATCATTTATATTGTAAAATTTATTTTAAAAAAATTGTCCCGCTGGGTTTCTTGCTGGTTCTTCCCAGGACAGAGGGTTTTTTTTCGAACCAGTGGTAAAGTAAAAAATGACTTTCAATAACAATTACACATGTAATGTATATTGAATAAAAATTATTCTATTCTATTCTATTCTATTCTATTCATTCACTATATTTAAAGTAAAAACCTACGAATTGTTATAACGGTAAGATTTAATATAGCATGATGTTGAAGGAATTACATTAGGTATTGCTTCCTGCTACGTGAACAAAATTTTGATTTATGATGTCAGGATCATTCAAGTTTGATGGCAAAGCAATATCTATTTTTTGAAACAGAAACAGAAACAGAAACTTTTTTATTCAATATAGATTATAAATAATACTTATTGAAAGTCACTCTGCAGCAACTGAAGTCTACCAAATTATTCTTTATATTATTACAAATTACTTGAGGTTTTTTTAAATATTTATTAATAGAATTATGAAAGTAGACTGTTTCTTCACCCAGCATAGCAACATTAACACTAATCTTCAGATCTTTATAATATTTTTTGTCTCCTTTGGAATTGGCAATTACATTTTTCATCAAGTTTTTTTTTTATTTTTATAGAATAGGGAGCAAACAAGCATGCGGCTCAACTGATGGTTAGTGATTACCGCCGCCCATGAACAACCGCAACACAAGGGGAATTGCAGATACGTTGCCGACCTATTAGAAAGGTGTAAGCTCTTTTCTTGAAGGGTCCTAAGTCGTATCGGTCCGGAAAATTCGCTGGTGGTAATTGATTCCACAAGGAAGTCATGCGAGGGAAAACACTTCTTCTAAATCGCACAGTGGTGGACGGCCAATCATCCAGATGGTATGGATGGTAACACGAGTTCTGTCGCGATGTGCGATGGGTGAAATTGAGCGGCTGGAATTAGTCCGAACAATTTCTCAGAGCACTCCCCGTGATAGATGCGTTAAAATACGCAAAGAGATGCAATATCTCCACGCAGTGCCAGTGTATCGAGCCGATCTGAAAGAACTTGTCCGTCGACGATTCGAACCGCTCTGCGCTGGATGCGGTCAAGTGGAAGGAGCTGGCACTGGGGAGCCCCTGCCCAGAGATGAAAACAGTATTCCATGTGGGGCCGAACTTGCGCTTTGTAAAGTTGCAAGCGCTGTGCCGGCATGAAATACTGTCTCGCTCTGCTGAGCACGCCAAGCTTTTTAGAGGCCAATTTGGCCTTCCCTTCCAAGTGACCACGAAACTGCACACTATTCGATATAACGACGCCAAGGATTCCGATACTCGCTAAAGCAGCAAGGGGAGTGCCTTGAAACTGAGGAGATACTACAAAGGGTTTTTTTTTAGCGGTAAACGCGCAAACTTGTGTCTTATGGGGGAATGAACTGGACTAGATTTAGTCGGCCCCAATCCGAGACTTTGTTAAGCAATGACTCGACTTCAGACACAAGTTTATCCCGGTACTCGGCGACGTTTTCCCGAGAAATATTGGCACGGCCGGTATATAAGGCATCACCAGTGCTGTCGTCTGCATAGCAATTAATGCTACCAGTTAGCAACATATCATTGATATGCAGGAGAAGAACAGCGTTCGTGATAGCACGCAGCCTTGTGAAAAACCAGCGTTGATCAGTTGACAGATCGGCTTTCTCCTTTGCGGCATGGAGCAGTGAGTCTTCCTCTCTGTGCAGTGATGGAAGAGATGGCTGACAGAAGTTCCCTTGGACAGCCTTGGCGAGAGACCGGAATGCACGGGTTCCCGAAGGAAGGCGAACTAGCTTCTCGCCAATTCTGCCGATGTGTTCAGACATTGCCTTGGCAATGTAGCTTTTGAAGGACCTGGTGGCGGAATTATACTTCTTTTTAAGTGCGCTGGTGTTTACATACCGAGACGTTGATGCGTCAGTCCAGGCCTGGTAGCACTCCTGCTAATAGCGTGATGCTATTTTACAGGAGCGACCAAACCATGGCTGGGATCTGCCTCCGATGGGCACCACAGAGGATGGAATAAAAAGTTCCATACCCTGAAGTATCACATCAACAACAGAATCGGCAACAACGCTAGGATCTTCCGGCGAGAAGCAAACCCGCCCCCAAGGGTAGGATGCAAAAAAAGACCGCATGCCGTCTCAACCAGCTGACATATAGTGCCAAACACGGCGGCAAGCTGCAGATCTTACTGGAGATCTGGGGGCACGGTAGTGCCCCCGCCAAGTCGAGCAAAAAAGCGGCACGGCCGTACCATCCTTTTTTCTAAGCAGTTCAGGCCATTTCCGAAACCCTATACCTTCTTCATGGATAAAACTAGAAGCTTGATTTTTTTATAACCACGTAGGCATTGTATAAACTCGATATATTTCAAATTTCATTGAATTTGAACCAGTAATTTAAGAATTATAACTAGTCAAAGATTCTTAATTTTGTCACTCACTGACTGACCGATCATCAAAACTCTAAGGCACTTCTAGCAGACATAGAAACTTCAAATTTGGAATACAATTATTGTTTAATATATAAATCAAGGGAAAATAAAATACCTTAATATAATATCTACAAAAAGAAATGATATGCCATCAAAAACATAACTTGTAAAAAAGCCAAGTCTCGCAACTCAGTTTCTTCTACCATAAAAAAAAGCGAGATCCATGTAATACCAAGTCGGTTAATTTATTCAGTCCATAGATTGATACATAGATTGACTTGGCAATCGCACTAAACCATCTAATTTAATATAATATGTATTACTTGTGAGATATATTGTGTTTTTCATGCGATTGCCAAGTCAATCTATGTATCAATCTATGGACTGAATAAATTAACCGACTTGGTATTACATGGATCTCACAACTTTTTTATGGTAGAAGAACTGAGTTGCGAGACTTGGCTTTTTTTACAAGTTCTGTTTTTGATGGCATCTAGATTTTACTGGAAAAGAGGCATTCCATCTTAGTCCTCACGGGTGACAACGCATCTGCATTTTGATTCGCAAACGAGGATAGATGTGGATGTCTATGGGCCGCAGCAACCACTTACCATCAGGTGGACTGTGTGCTCGTTTGTCACCCTTATCCTATAACAAAAAGATCGCAACTGCGATTGGAGCGTGAGTGGCACCGTACTCCGGATCAGGACAATGGTCTAAAGAGCCCAGAGGGGCATCGACGGAGACCTGATATCCGTCCGGATGAGAGGTGAGCAGAAGGTCCAACAGGGAAGGTACATGGTCTTCCACATCTGGGATCCGCGTAAGCAAAGTAACCAGTTGTGTTAGACCATATGCCAAAGCAATGTCATAGACAGATCTACCCGCATGATCGGTTTAAGAAGAGAACGAGGAACCAAGCCATTCAGCGTGGTGGGCGTTGAAATCACCGAGTATCACGATCTCTGCGGATGGGACCTGTTATAGCACGGAGTCCTGCAGCCATTTAGACGAGGTTGATGAGTCGGTCTGTGTCGGCATTACCGCTATGGGACCTGTTGAGGCACCCGTAGACGCGGGGGATGGTCGTCGCTGTCTACGCGCAGCCATAGGATGGACAGGTTCGTACCTGTCAAGACTGCCGAGGCGTCGAAAACAGATGTCTTCTCTGACATACACGCAAACTCCAGCCCGGGGCACAAACGAGTGTTCTAATTTGTACCCCGGGCAGGAGAGATACGAAGTATCAGCCGGAGAGGGCACCTTTGTCTCGGTTAGAAAGAGCAAGGCCGGCTTAGCTATCTTCAGATGGTAGTGGACGGCGTTAAGGTTTGAATGAAGTCCCCTGATATTGCAGAAATCCACGGTAAGCGCGGCAGGGGTTGCCTTTGTCTTCTTGCTCCGCTTGCCTCGAGCAGGTTTCGTCTTGAGCGGAATTTCGCCTCCCCTAGAATACGCGGATTTTTTTATATTAACGCGGAACTACACATTAAATAAAACTAATTTTTACGGATTTTATCGCATTTAATTTAACATTTTTATTTCCGATGTTTCTGGTGCTTTACAGTACCCATTTTCACGGGGAGGGGGGGGGTGGGGAACTGAGGTGTTTGATGTTCCAACGATTTGTGGTCTATGAAATCGAATGTAATGGCGGGGACGATCCTGAACATGTTCACACACTGCAGACTTCCAGGAACGTCCGTGCTTCTAGTCGGCTATATTTTATTAAGAACATATAACTGACTTGAAGCACCGACGTTTTAGTTCTTGTTCTCCCATGTTCCTTTCTTACATAAATCTTTCCATCACGTGACCATACATACTTCCAACCAAGGTTTTTGACTGTAACACGGGCTAAAATAACAGACTATTGTGCTTAACAAGACGTTTTTTGCCATAAATGGTGCGAGCTATTCCCAAACAATCAGTTCCAAACCTTCAGTGGTGATATTGCGCCGTACGCGTGCCGCCTGTATTAGCGCATCACTCTGAGCACTACGCGCTAATCGTAACAACTGAAAGGCCATTATAGCGTATGAAACCTGTATGCTCTGAAGACACTACATCGCGCTCATCCAGATCAACGCAAAATTTCTAAGCAATAGCCAAGATAATATGTGCGGTATTTCATCACTCGTTTCAGGGATTCCCGCTATCTGATTATTATTAGATAGCAAGTTTTAGTCACCTTCCAATATTTGAGACTTCATCTGTGACACCGTCTCTTTCAAAATCAAAACTTCACAGCGTTCTGAACCTTTGGATTTGTCTTCTAAGGCTCATATCGTTGTTTTGATGGAGTCAATGCGGCAGTTTTACATCTTAATTTTACTCATTAGTTCTGCCGTAGAATTATGAAACTAGCGCATCTCAGCACGGATGGCATTCATTTCACTAAGAAGCAGTTTGAAGTCCATAACTGTACCATCGAGGGATTCTGACATAATATTCTCCATTACACTGCTCTATTCTACATGAATATTCTTGCCCTGAGTATTTCTTGTGAGTGGGTTTTCCCGCGGACTACCACATTCAAGTTCTCTGGTGCGACAACCAATGCATTTGGACTAGAATGAAATTCATATATTTTTTATTTGTTTATTTTACTACGAGTATATTAAATATATGATATTAGTTGGATAGAATTGGGGCTACTGCTGAACTGAAGGCCCCAGTTCTCTTTAGTAGATGTTCCACTTATCGTTAAAATGCAATATGGTACAAAAAGAAAAGAATTTCGATGATGACATTTTTTTCTTGCTCATTGAGTTCGTAAATACTGATTTTAATTAGACGATGACGACCCTCGTTCATCTTTATCTTGGTGGATAATATATGACGATGATGATGATTCTTGAGAACGGTTTCTCTTTCTGGAACATTTCTTTGATTTCGATTGCCGCTCTTCATTTACAGCTTTTCTATTTGATGGTAAATCAAAAAGCCGCTCCTCTTTGTTGTTATAATTTAGTACAAATTTATACACATCCTAAGCATAGTAATACGGTTTAGTGATAGGATTAGAATCAATATTTTCCTCAGTGTTAAACATGATCTGCAATTAACAAAACAAGTATGAAGTAAAAAATAAAAATAAAAAAGTTAACCGCGACTGAATTTCTGAATAGTAAAAATGATTAAACTCACCAATATAGATATTTGACGAACGCTGTAATCAACGGGCACTTGCTATGAGAATAGAAAAATTATGAAACATTAGTATAAGCTCAGCTTCGCGCACTTTTTTATTTAATTCATACACTTGTTGGAATACCTGGCAATAAATACAAGAAATCGTAGAGGTGTTATTATCACGATATTAATTCGATAGATTTTGATGATTGATTTTGATTTTTGATAAGGTAAAGATAATTGTACTCATGCAAGTAACCGAAGCTAGCGCTATATTAGGGTATAATCATCCAAAAAAAAACATTGTTTTTAAAGCACTGACCAAAAATGAAGTTAGTCAAAACAAGTCGTATCATTAGAAATTAATCATATAGATGCAGCAATACCAGGAGTATCTTACAAACGGTCTGAATATAATGCTCAATAACTCAACTGGAAGTGGAAGTTAACATGTTCCCACGGGATAGAAAACTAGTAACCCGTGCAGACGAAGCCACTAGCGTTCTCTAATTACACAATGAAAATAGCTCCAATAATAAGCTAGTCATGCGCACTCATTTTTGTACTGTGTGGAATCGAACCGCAACCATCAGGCTATGTAGTCCGCTCGTAGTACACACCACTAGACCATTGCGATCAACACCATTGGTTAAATAAATTAATATAATATAGAAACTTGCGAGCGTGTTGTAGGCACTAATTTGGTTGGACTAAAAATTTGGACCTATAATGGAGAGAATGGGCGCCTTCAGCGGCACGTAGCTACAGCGAAGCGAAAACAAGTGAAGCAGAAGCCCCTATTCTATCCTAATAATATTGTTTTCAACATATATTTTCATTAATATTTTTTATTCATTTATTTAAATAGCTCAACCAGGTGAGAAAATTATTTTAATATCCCAATAATACTCGACATAAATAAATAATTAGTATTTACTAAAATGTATAGGAAGTTTTACTTCCACTGCGCGTAAAGGTTACAAGCACTTATTATTTTGTTTTATCTATGTTCTAGCAGGCCAGTAGATATTTTGTATGCCACTCTCGCCTCGAGTCCGGCAATCTTCCAACGCGCCAAATGAAACCATCCTTGTTCGCTCGACGTAATCCCGCCATTTGTCTGGATCCCGCCCAGATCGAAATGCGTACCTTAATCGGTGAATTGGAATTTATTTATATGTTTCACGGGCATAAAATAAATTACGGTCGATCGGCTGATTTCCCGGGGTCATGATTTTCTTTTGCTTCACAAATAAAGAGTTTTTATTTCGAGACCGAAAAATTATTATTGTTTGCAACAGTTACAATATAATAATTTAATGCGTTCAAAATGGTCCAAATCTTTTATTTTTTTTCGTAATTGTAATCATTTATTGAAATATTTCTTTTAAAAGTATAATATTTTCATTCAAAAGTTGTAAATTCTGTATTTAAAAGTAAAATAAGAGAGTGAAAACAAGAGAAAGATAGAAAATATTTGTTACCCTCTTTTATTGCATTTCTTTTTAACACCTATGTGGTATGTGTAAATAAAAATCTCATCTAATTAAATTTAAATTAATAATCTTATTTAATTTAAAACGGAAACCGAGGGAGTTTTTAGGCACTATAACAGTAGTAAATTTTAATTACGCGGTGAAGTCATGTATTGATTACGGTGTCAACTTTCCAATTGTTCTTAACATCCGGGTCATTTCAGTCAATACACCTCATTTCAATTGCACCCATTAAACCAATAGGGCGAAGGAAGTATTAAGCATACCTACTATGAAAGCGTCTCTATTCTACGCAGAGTAATGCTTCAGATAAATTAAGCACTGCTTTGCAAGACCGCGATGTTATCAAGGTATGAAAGGCCCCGTTTACGTTGAGTTTAAAGCTGCGATTACGTCCCATAAAGGCGCGTTGCGTGAAGTGCTTATAAGAGATGTAGAGTAGGTGATTTAATATTTAGATTTTCGAATAATATTTTTGGTTTCAGGTAACATTATCGTCATCTTCATAACAGCCCACAACAAGTCCACTGCTCAACAAAGACCTACTCCATACGTTGCCACAAGGAACAGAGTAGAGCCAAATGCATTCATCGACTACCTGCATGTTTTATTAAGTCATCAACACTGTGCATGTCAGTACAAAGTTGCCACTCTAGTACTTTGCTTCACCATCGGTGATCTGTTCTTAGAGTTATATGACCTGCCTAAAGCCACTCCAGCTCACATATCCTTTAGTATATGTCAGTTACTCATGTACCTGAATTAAAGTACTTTTTTTTTTACGGACTTTTTTTAAATTAGCCTATTTTATTATTAATATGATTTCTTATATTTACGCGAATACTACACATTTAATAAAAGTATGTTTACGGATTTTATCGCGTTTAATTTACTATTTTAACTCCCGACGTTTCGGGTGCTTTACAGTAACCAATGGTCACGGGCGGGACTGAGGTGACTGAGCCCGGCTAATTTCAGTTTTTGAATATTAATTTTTGTTTCGATCTACGCACAATGAGCTTACAATATCTTGAAGTCTTGCAGTAGTATGTTTGGGTTTGGATTTAATTTTGTTAACTATCGGGTCCCAAGCAGATGGCAGCACCCATCCATCTTTTCTGTTGAAATTATGATTTTTTTAATTTAGCGTGGTTATTGAAACAAAAAAATCCTAATTTCAATAGAAAAGATGGATGACTATTGCTTGGGATCATTTAATTAGCAAAATTAAATCCAAACCCAAGTATACCCCTGCAAGACTTCAGGCATTCAATCTTAGTCTTTAGTGGTGAAAACGCATCTGCATTTTGATTCTCAATGTTATTACTAATACTTGAATTCTACTACTTACAATTAGGTGGACTATAGGCGGACCAAAAATATATTTCACACATATCATAGATATATGAGAAAAGTTTTATTGGTCCGCATATCTACGCAGAAAGAACTTATAATATAATGAAGTCTTGCAGTGGTGTGCTTGGATTGGGGTTTAATTTTAAGTCTTGCGAATTATTATTGACAGGAATCGTTATTCTTTCACTAGGATTTGTGGTCTTATATGCCTGATATAATGGCAGGGGAAATGAAGGTTGCAACTGTGAATTTCTTGGCAGAAAAACACAATAACAGATTTTGTTCCGACCCAGGATTCGAACTCAGGACCTTATGATTAGCAATCGCAATTATGACCACTAAGCCAATGAGGCTTTTGCCCTCATAAATGTCAATAACGCTTAAAGCTGATTCTAGTATCGCTTATTTCGATTGTAGTATTGTCATTAATAGAATCAGGTGTAACTTTCCGGAAATACTCTATATTATTAAAATAAGATAAATTACCTTGCCTATATCCGCTTAATAAAATGAAATTATGTATCTTATCTAGTTTGAAAAGTTGGTAAAAACTTACTTCGCGTACATCTGCTCGATAAAATTAAATGTACGCGAAGTAATTTTTTACCAAAGTTAATATAATGGACTTCCGGAAAGTAACGCCTGCTTCTATTAATTAGTTCTCTTTCTCAATTTCGATGTCGAGAACCTAAGACCCTTTTTCATCGTAACGAGGCATTTGGTACAGATGTAGTGACGGTGTAAGAATATCCACCATCCTATATCATCCCGCGAGCATTGTAAGAGGCGACAGAGGGCAACAAATTGATGCCTCTGTGGCGCAGTGACTTAGCAATAAGTTGATGCGCCGGGGCCTCGGGTTCGAATCCCGCACGGAACAACTATTTGCATGTCCTACAAATAATTGTTCTGGGACTGGATGGTGCAATTTATGTTTGTAAACTGTCTCCACGATACAGGAGAAAATCCTAGTGTGGGGGTAACGTTTTTTTTAAATAAGGAAAAAAAATAAAAAGATCCGCTTTGGACCAGCGTATTCCTAATAACGACATAATACATAAAAATTGCCCACCCGCTTGCTAAGCGTGGCCACTAGGACAATTATCCACCCTATGAGGTAATCTATGGGGGAGGCCTATGTTCAGTTGTGGGTTTTAGTGGGCTGTAATGGAGGCATTTGATCATTATTGTAGCTGTCTATTGACCACAGCATTCACTTACTGTCAGGTGGACTATGTTGTCGTTTGCCACTCTTACTTCTGAAAAAAGTAGTCCGTAGCCCAAAACACTAACGCCACTGTCGCTTCAAATGTTATTAATGTGAAATATTGCCGCATATTTTAAGGGTACAAAAGCAATAAAATTTAAAATTTAAATTTTGCTTGCTTTTATCTTTGTCGGCAACATATATTAAATGTTTAAATACCAAAAATATTTCCATCAGAACTGTTAAAAATAGTGCAGTTAAATATTTTGCAGCTGGAATTCGAGTACGTAATAAATTTTAAATATCATATTTATATTTTTTAAACTAAATTGGACCTAACGTGTACAATGCATATAACATATATGTAATAGTCTTCTATACTAAGAATCTAAGCAAGTCAGGGTCACTAATAATGCACGAAAATAATTTATTTGAACGAAGTTCCTTATCGGACGGTACGGGTTTGGCGGATGGGAGCTAGGCGACAAAAAGTGTGAGATTTTTTTGTCACTACCCCTTGTGTCATAGTGTATTTTATTTTAAATGACGCTTCATTTTAATAGACGCTAGTAACACATTTATTTGTATTTGTTAATCAATAATATAATACGTTTATCAATAATAAGGAACTTCAATCCAACCGAGTGCTCCATGACACTCACGCATGTTTTTTTTTTATAGAATGAGAATGACAAACTGCCACATAGTCCACCTGATGGTTAGTGGATTCTGTGTTCTATATACAACTACATATATCCTCTATACCAGTACTGTCAGTAAAATGTATCTCCGTTTCTACACACTCACCATACGAAACATAACTATTTTACGCTTGTAATCTGTGAGAGCGTGGTCCTTCCCCGGTCTAGCCGACCCATTCGTGCTACAGCCGGAATACAGCTACAGTGTAGCTCTACCCAATCATAAATTGATTGAAAAACAGGCGTAGGAAATATTTTTGCTTATTTTAAAACACAAGTTTTTGATGATGATTATTTAAAATGACAAGATTATTCCATTTATGTCTTCACAGTACTCTTAATCGAATGTCAAATAAAGAAAATGCCAATTCTAAATAGTAAAAGATTCAGTATTAAATTAGTACAAACTAATTATCTCTTTCAAGATAAGTGGTGTTATCTAACAGTAAAAATAAATGAGTCTTTGAATTACGTCGGGAAAGATAATGAACGGCGCTGACATCGTTCTATTTCAGTTTTAGTAACGCCTGTAAGATGGCAGCAGTTGTGTTTTTAAAATATAAAAAGTTGAAATAATAATATAAAAGTAAAAAAAAAACTTAAGCAACACGCTTTGATCTTTAGCTGTGATGATCCTGATAACTATTTTATTTTGTCCTGGTGATCCTGATCAGGATATTAGGTTCAAGTTATTAAGTTATTGTATTGTCATAAGTCCTTGATACGAAATAATAAAACTTTTAAGTCAATCGGCCGTCTACTAGTTGATGAAAATTATACTGAAATATTTCGTTACATAGATAGATATAAAAGATAGACGAGAAGCTAATAAAAGCGTGTTAAAAAGAGTGATGTTCAAAATGCAATGAATCAAAATTCAAAAATAGGTCAATTCTGGGCTGGTTTCTCATAAATTTTAAGAAAAAAAATTGTCGCTAAGTATAAATAAATAGGGATCAAATTTTGGTACAACTAAGTAGATTTTTTTAGTTGGTACTAGTGGTACTTTTACTGGTAGAGCCATGTTGCAGCTACATTATGGTTGTAGCACGAATGGATCAACTCGACCGGGGAAAAACTACGCTCTCACAGAACACCGAAGTAAAATAGCAGCTGTATACTGCTGTGTTTTGTGTGGTGAGTGTAGAGAACCTGAGTCCCTTTTTTCTGGATAAGACGCATTCCATCTTTGCCAAAAGGTGACAATGCATCAGCGTTTTCGTTCTTAATCGAGAATAGATGTGGATGTCTATGGGCCACAGCATCCACTTACTATCAGGTCAATTGTGTGCTTGCTTGTCACGGCTCCGTGGCGCAGTGGCTGAGCAATAAGTTGCTGCGCTGGGGGGCGCGAGTTCGAATCCCGCACGGAACAAGTATTTGTATTGCCTGAAATATTTGTTCCGTGTCTGGATGTTTGTTCCTTTGCAATTTGTGTTTGTAAATTGCCTCCATGATGCAGGAGAAAATCCTAGTGTGTAACGTATTTAAAGAAAGAGAGACCCTTATTCTAAAAAAAGACGAAATTTTAATTGTTACCTTGAACTTGTAATATTTATTAGTCCACTATAAAGGGTAAAAACAAACTTATGGCATAATCTAATGAATAATTAAAGTCCTGACTTCTGAAGCTGTTATATGGCATTAATTTTTTTTTAATTTTTAGGCGACGGGTTTTAATTTTTTTATAGTAATTTTTAATGAGTAATGCGATATTTAAAAAGTGCTAGCAATGCCATCAGATAAACAATATTACTGTTAATGAAGGTAAGCTTAAAAGCTTATATTGGGAAAGATTTACGACAGGATTCGAATGGCAAATTTGCACTACGACTTTATGGTTTCGCAATCCGATCATTGGAACGGAAATGAAATTAAATATCTTTACGACATAACAAATATCTTTTTTATCAAGTTTCATATTTTAATCATGGAAGTCATGTTTAATTGTTAAATATCAGCACAATACTGTGTAGAGGCCGTATAAGAATATCCACTACTCCATATCTTTCCGTGGGTGTCCTAAAAGGCGACAGAGGGAAACAAACCAGGAGATGAAGTCAGGATAATTATTTATTCTTAATTGTACACCTTAACTAAAAGGATTACAAAGGGCAGATGTAATGGTTTTTGGCATTCTCTCCCAGTCAATCTAGGACGTGTAGAAATAGCGTGATAGGTGCGAAAAATAAAAGAACTATTTCTCATAAATTTAATCAAAACATTATGATAAAAACTGCGGTTGCTAAACCGTTTGCCACGTGTAGCGACTATGGCAAATTCTCTTTGTGAGGCAATCTATGCGGGAGGCCTACGATCAGCAGTGTACCTTTATAGGCTGTAATGGATGGAATGGAACAGCATTTTATGTGTATCGTATCGGGTTTCCTTTGTAATGGGAATTCACTAAAATAACGATTTCTAACAGTGGTAGAGCCACGCTGGAGCTTTTGCTGTCGCACGGATGGGCTGGCTCGAACCGGGGTGGTACCACGACCTCACAGAAAACCAGCGTGAAGTAGAGGTTTACCTCTGCGTTTCGCTTGGTGAGTGTGGGTGGCCGGGGGCCCTTTTTACTGGAATTGAGGCATTCCATCTTGGTCCTCACGGGTGGCGGCGCATCTACATTTTGATTTGTAATGGAGGATAGATGTAGATGTCTATGGGCCGCAGCAACCACTTACCATCAGGTGGACTGTGTGCTCATTTGTCACCCCTATCCTATAAAAAAAAGTTTTACAACATCATACATTGTCAAGAACAACGCAAGCGCAATAGTGAAAGTAGGCTCGCCGAAGAGTAGCGATTATGCTACAAATGGCTCTTTCAACTCATTGTTAACTCTGTTGGCACGCATTTCACTGGCACTATTGTATAAAGGTGACTCAATGCCTCAGAGAATACCTGAATTTATTTTATCATAACAGTCGTTCTTGTGAAATTTAATAAAATTACTTAACTCTATGCTATTTTTTTATGATACTAAATTTATGTTACTATGAAATTATACTTTACCCTTTCCTTTTATACGTAATTCATCATCATGATCAATAATCAAATTTACGATCACTAGAATAACGAAGCAGTCAATTTTGTCGCTGGAGCGACTGGGTGGAGACTGACTTGCCTGCGTTTCAAGCTGAATACAACTGGCAAGAGGTTGTGCAGGACAATGAGAAGTAGCGTGTTCTCATATCCGAGGCCAAGATCCACTTCTGTGTCACTGCGCCACAGAAGTGAGTGTGATATTATTGCAACTAATATTCAACCGACTCAGCATAAAGTTGCAGTGATAGAATATCAGCTCTGATGTTCAGCAGTTGTTTTTGACTAAAACTTCGAGGCTAAGTAGTAGTAAGCTGCTTACTTTATATAAAGTAGCCGCAAAATAACATCTAGCAGCTGCATTCTCATTGTAAAAGCTCATTTTTGACCCAAATCTGGTTAAACCAATATATCTATGTAATAATATATACTGTAATATAATACAATACGAATGGGTCGGCTCGACCGGGGAAGAATCACGCTCTTACAGAATACCAGAGTAAAATAGCAGTTTAACACTGCTGTGTTTCGTATGGTGAGTGTAGAGAACCGGAGACCCTTTTTACTGGAAACGAGGCATTCCATCTTAGTCCTCACGGGTGACAACGCATTTGCATTTTGATTCATAATCGAAGATAGATGTAGATGTCTATGGGCCACAGCAACCACTTACCATCAGGTGGACTGTGTGCTCGTTTGTCACCCTATCCTAAAAAAAATCCAGTCTTGACCGAATTTAGGAGAGAGCACTCAAGAATTGCATAACTTATTTGTTCATTCTCCCTTCCACCGTCAGTAAAACAGACGCTCGGCCATTTTACATTCTATCGTTGTCGACTTACCATGAATGCGACATTTCAAACAAGCGTTTGTTTCATTGGTTGCTGTTTACAGAATAGGAGCGGAATAAGTTCGCAGCATCAGTCATTCCAACCGATTACTATGTGGGTGTGATCAAAGGCAATAGTGAATAGGCTTTTGTTATATCAGTGCGCTTCAACATATTTGGCTGCATCACCACTTACCATCATGCTGCATAGTAGTAAAGTACTGGCTTAGTATTTTTTGAATACAATAAAAATAAAGTGCTACAACTATGCATTATTATTATTATTATTAGTAATAGTACGAATATACAAAATGTTAGTTAAAACATTAATCATAAAAACAGCGGTTGTGAACCCGCCCGTCATGCGTGGCAACTATCACAAATGGAGATAGACAATCTATAGGAGAGGACGATGTTCAGTAGCAAACTTTTTTTGGGGGGAAAGAATGAGTGGTAGAAAAAATAACAAAAGATAAATCACTTCATGCAGATATTCGTTTTATATTTAAATCGCATAAATTACTCAAACTGGAGACGGGGAGCAACGATGATGACGGATGAAACTTTTGTACGTGCTATACGAACGATTGCAATAAATACATCCGAGCGTAACACTCATAACATTCGGAAAATAATAAAGCAAGTATTATTTTTAAATACATATTTCAACAATCATAAAGCTTTCAGTATATTATAATTATAGACTGCAACTTTAACTTTTGACTTTAAAGCTTTCAGTGAGTTACTCTATTGATAAATTCAAGAACAGATGTTTATATTATGTTGAACGCCTTTTCATATGTTACATTTATTTATTATAAAGCAATTACCCTACAACCCTTACAAAGCACAAGAACTATTTAAGGCGCTCGCCAAGAGCGCATCCATCCATCCACTCATTTACCGCCCAGAAAATTCCACTGCTGAACATAGGCTTCCCCCATAGATGACCTCGTAGGGAGGATTAATAGCACACAGAGGAATTTAATGCATCCCGGATAAAACTTTTATGAAAATAATTTTATGATGCAATATCCTCAATCACTGTTTCGTAATATGTGGCAGAGTTAAAAAATAAAGCGTTGAAAAAATATTCTATTCACGTTTTCGTTGACGTTATATTAAGAACTGTAACTTAATATATTTCTCCAAATGTCTACGTCATTTGCATGTAAATGGCGGAAAATACATTTACAAATGCTGAACCCAAATCCTCCCTTCATTTATCCTATACAGACCATCCTTTACAGGGCCGCTCCCTGTAAATGTTGTGCAACGGTTACATTTATTTACCATTTAATTGAGAGAGATTTAGGATTCTGAAACACTGTAAGCTTTCCTTGTGTTAAATATCGGATCAAAAAGTAATAAAAATCATCATCACCTGTGACTACGTGAGCTCTACGAAAATTGGAACGTTGCCCGTCGTTCTAATTTTTATAAGTAAAATTGTATGCAATTAGATTCTTATTTGTTTTTCATTTTTAAAACGAAGTTAAATTTCAACTCCGTTTAAATGGCAATACTTTTTTTATAATAAGGGATAAACAAGTCCACTTAATAGCGTATAAATCTATATATATCCTCGATTAAGAAAAAAATGCAGTTGCATTGTCACCGCTGAGGAATAAGATATATAGAATATTTGTTTTCCAATAAATGGGGTATCCGGTTCTATACACTCGCGATATAAAACACAGTAAATGCAGCACAGTAGCTGCTATTTTACGCTGGTATTGTGTGAGAGTGTGGTCCTTCCCCGGTCGAGTTGATCCATTCATGCTACAATCATAATAATGCTGTAGCGTGGCTCTATCATGTGTATGAGTAAATTTTTTCAGCAGCAGCAGGACTTGATTATTAACGGATTGAGATGTTATAATCGTAGTGAAAAATGTAGACAAAGTTCTTAATATGACGTTTCAGAAATTTTAAGTAAAATTCATAGGAATTTGTAGACTTTTATCAAAGCTATACTTATGCGTATCTCTCATGTGAGTAACGGCAGAAATGTTGTGATAATTTCTTTATTAGCTAATTTTTTTAAAACTTTTGAGACTTTTAAAATAATATGTACAGTAGTTTATAACAAAATACTAGATTCTAATAAGTAAACGAATATTAAAATAATACAAGTCCACTGGTGATAACAGTAATTGAAATATCCAACCATTGAATCGATGAATTGTCTCCGGTTTTCTACACTTAAATACGAAACAGCGCAGCATTAAGCTGCTATTTTACGCTGGTAATCTGTAATAGTGTGGTCCTTCCTCGGTCGAGGCAACCTATTCGTGCTTTAATCAAAATATACTTGTAGCTATATTAACTAGCACCCGGTCTTGACTAATAATTTCTTGAGATGTTACACTCGTAGTGTACAAATTTCTCATAAAGTTGTAGTGTTTTAACTAAAATTCATAAAAGACGTAATAGTCTTTTACCAGAGGTAAACTTCTGCTCTTCTCTTCTCTCCTGCAGAGAGATCCTGATTTAAGTAACGGCTGAAGCGTGAAAATGACTGTATCAGTTAAAATGGCATTACACGATAATTGAAAAAAAACATAAAATACACTTGGACAGACATAGATACAGTATAGTAAAACTATTTTAATTACGGTAATGAATATTTATTATGAATATTTACTTTAGTCCAATGATGAAAAAAGTAATAGAAGAAACCACATTGCCCAAAAAATTTTCTGAAAAGATAATTTTATTCCCTGTCACTGCCGCAAACATGTTGAATCTGCGACGCTCTATATGTTAAAATCATAGTATTAAAATCATAGTAGTCAAAGAAATGTAAATAAAACTATTGGTAAATCCAATCGTGCATGCCTTAAGCGCATTAAAAAATTACGTATAACATGATTATACTTTTTTTTAAGTCGTTTAAATACATACAAGTTTTCACTAATAACCTTATAAATATACTACCAATTTTCTGATATCTTTATGTCAGTCAAACTTCAATTCAAGAAGTTGGGAAAATCCAAAAGTATACGACAAACAATGCCCAATGAAAGTAAAAAAATTATTGTAAATTGTAGTTCTATTCGTCAATAAGTTCCAGTGGCAGTCAACGAATTACACCTTAAAGTCAGTCCGTCAAGTCTGGAGGTAAGGTCTATTCTATATATCTTTTATATTCTATAATTAATAAAATGAGACTAAACTCAGCACATGTAGTTCTCCGGGTCAAGGAGTTCCAGTAGCAATCATCAAAGTACACAATCAAGTTACTCTGTTAAGCCCGGAGCTAAGGTCTCATGATAACCAACAAAACGAGCCCAACCTCGGCACATCTTGTTCTCCTCGTCGAGGAGTTTCAGTAGCAGTCATAAAAGTACACTTTCAAGTCACTCCCTCAAGTCCGGAGGTAAGGTTTATTCATAAATAACAAAACGAGCCCAAACCGAGGCAGAAGAGTCCAAGGGGCGTTGGCCGTTAGTCTGGACATTGCGAATGCCTTCGATCGGGTTTGGCACAAAGCGCTTCTTTCGAAGCTCCCTTCCTATGGGCTTCCCGAGAAATTGTGCAATTGGATTACCAGCTTCCTTGCAGATCAGAGCATCAAGGTCGTTGTAGAAGGTGCATGTTCTGACTACAAGCCTATTAACGCTGGTGTTCCACAAGGCTGTGTGCTATCACCAACGCTGTTTCTTCTGCATATCAATGATATGTTGCTAACTGGTAACATTCATTGCTATGCGGATGACAGCACTAGTGATGCTCTATACACCGGCCGTGCTAATATTTCTCGGGAAAACGTCTCCGAGTACCGGAACAAACTTGTGTCTGAAGTCTAGTCTTTACTGGACAAAGTCTCGAACTGGGGGCGACTAAATCTAGTCCAGTTTAATCCTCAGAAGACATAAGTTTGCGCATTTACCGCTAAAAGAACCCCTTTGTCGTATCTCCTCAGTTTCAAGGCACTCCCCTGGTTGCCTCAGCCAGTATTGGAATCCTCGGCGTCGACATATCGAGTGACGTGCAGTTTCGTGGTCACTTGGAAAAGAAGGCCAAATTGGCCTCTAAAAAGCTTGGCGTGCTCAGAAGAGCGGGACAGTATTTCATGCCGGCACACCGCCTGCAACTTTACAAGGCGCAGGTTCGGCCTCACATGGAATACGGTTCCCATCTCTGGGCAGGGGCTCCCCAGTGCCAGCTCCTTCCACTTGACCGCATGCAGCGCAGAGTGGCTCGAATCGTCGACGACCGAGTCCTTTCCGATCGGCTCGACTCATTGGCGCTGCGAAGAGATGTTGCATCTCTTTGCATTTTCTTTCGCATCTACCATGGGGAGTGCTCTGAGGAATTGTTCGGATTAATCCCAGCCGCCAAATTTTACGAACGCACATCGCGGCGGAACTCCCGATACCATCCACACCATCTGGATGATTGGCGGTCCACCACTGTGCGATTTAGAAGATGTTTTCTTCCTCGCACGACTTCCTTGTGGAATCGACTACCATCAGCGATTTTTCCGGACCGATACGACTTAGAGACCTTCAAGAAAAGAGCGTTCTCCTTTTTAAAAGGCCGGCAACGTATCTGCAATTCCCTCCCTGGTGTTGCAGTTGTTCATGGGCGGCGGTAGTCACTTACCATCAGGTGAGCCGCATGCTCGTTTGCCCCCTCTCCTATAAAAAAAAACTCGGCACGTCTAGTTCTCCCCGTTGAGGAATTCCAGTAGCAGTCATCGAAGTACAATTTCAAGTCACTCTATCAAGTCCGGAGGTAAGGTCTCATCATAACTAACAAAACGAGCCCAAGCTTGGCACATCTAGTTCTACTCGTTGATGAGTTCCAGTAGCAGTCATCAAAGTACACTTTCAGGTCACTGCATCAAGTCCGCAGGTAAGGTCTAATCATAACTAACAAACCGAAGTCCAACTTGGGACATCTAGTTCTACTCGTCGAGGAGTTCCAGTAGCAGTCTTCAAAGTACACTTTCAAGTCACTCTATTAAGTCCGGAGGTAAGGTCTCATCATAACTCATAAAACTAAGCCAAACTCAGCACATCATCGCGCTTATGGCATGAAATACATATTCTCATAAAACATTATCTTCTGGGACAGTCCAGTAATTAAAAAACCCAACTGCGTTTAACTGTCTATTGAAAAGAGAAAAATTTTATACCCTTTGTAACTTCCACAACTAAGACAAACATAATGATACCCTATATGTTAAAATCCATGAAATCGTTTAGGATATAGATAGTGCGACTCGCAAAAATATTACACTTCTTCTGAGGCAGTCAGGTAAAAAAAAGACATTAAAACTTAATATATTTCTATGAATTGGTATTTAATCAACGGATAATATAGTCTTGATAACAAACTATAGGAAATTAGCGATAACGTACACCGAAGCATCAGTCACGATAGTAGCTAGCACTAAAAATGAAACAATTTCCACAATATCATAGTGAAATAACAAAATGGAGGCAGCGGAAAGCAACAGACCGAACAATAAACTGTGAGAGCTCTCTGCGGCGTAATCGCTGCGCTTTGAAGAGCCCACTCCGCTGCACTGTTACGTGGCAAGTTTTAAACATTACACTTTGGGATATAACGAGGGCGCTTTTTAAAACATTTAGGTTTCATTTTATTTTAGTTTTTCAACGCAAAATAGCCGCAGTTGTAACTTCAGTACAGATAGCCCAAGGGTCTCACATTCAGAATATTATGTTCATGTATATGAATATGTTTATGTATAAGGCTTGCAAGAGGCAGTTAGGCTCGTAAAATCGTACTTGATCAACATTCTGAAATGAACCATAGGTGACCATTTTAATAATTGCAAACACAATTTGAATTAATAATGTTAGATATTTTTATGGGACAAGAAAAAAATCAATAACACCCATAGTCACGGGGGACTAAGGTGTTTATTTAAACTTTTATGCATAAAAGAAAAATCATATGGGAGGTAGTGCAGCAAAAGTAAAGTAATAATGAGAAAAAAGGTAACGAAGTTCGATTAAACCAGAATATACATATTATGTTCAATTTCTTAATTTCATAGTAAACCACGACTACTTTCACCTTTAAATCATTAATTATTGGCCCAATCTACATTGGTACAGTTAAGTAAAGTTATGCTAAGAGCCAGTTTACGACTCGATCTACTTGTTTATATAATAAAGTTAATAAAGTTTTAAACATTTACCCTATGACTAAGTACAATTGCAAAATGACTTTGACAGCACTATTAAAAACTTGGAGTTATGATAAAACTGAGTCTTTCTTGCTGAGTCAAAACTAAGACATTCTTGGATTATATTTTACACATAATAGAAACTTCATTAAAAATAATAATATTATATTTAATTAAAGAGGAATGATAAAACTCACCTAAACTTAAATATGTAAGAATTCACAAAAATAATATTGTATTTAATAAAATAGAAATGATAAAACTCACTTAAGCATAATTATAGAAGAACACACAAACAAGCACACACACACACACACACGCAAGTATACACACACACACATACACACACACACACACACACACACACACATTTTGTAATAAAGTAAATCCTTTGTGTCTCATGTAAAATTTGTTGAGAAAACATATAGTTTTATCTACTCTAATTTGTCTGTTGTGGAGCAACTTTAAAATTCAAAATTAAAAATATGTTTTAGATTAAATATTCAAGTAAGTAGGTGTCACATTAGTATTCGTTAATCAATGTTACGGAGAGGGGGAGGTTTCTAACACAAGTATTTATTTACTTAAAAGAAATCCTCAATCATAACAGTGCTATGTAAAAACTCTGATACTGATACGGAATAAATTATTTTGAAATTATTTATTTGAATCTACGCAAAAATAACTAATAGTATTTTAAAGTCCTGCAGTAGTATTCGCGAGTTTGGATTTGATTTTATTAATCATAGGATCCCTAGCAGGTGGTAGCACCCAGTGATCTTCAAGTGATCTTGAATCTTGAAGTTAGGTTATCGTTTTGGTTTAAAGAATTTTATTTCTCATAAGAACACAAGTGAATATACATATAAGTGAACAATTGTATTACAATGGTTCACTTAAAAAAAGATACCTATATATGAGGTACCACGTATTAAAAAGATCACACTGTTCTTACGTATTTCCTAAGTTAACGTTTAAACAATTTCATGTTATTTCAGTTTTTAATGTCATCTGGTAATTTATTGAACAGCTCTGCTCCCTCATACAATAGTGTTTCTTTGTAATAAATAATTCGTGCAGTCATTACTTGGAGTTTACTTTTACTTCTTAAGTTACATACATTACTACATTACTACATAACAGTGGTAGAGCCACGCGGCAGATTTTGCTGTCGCACGGATGGGCTGGCTCGAACCGGGGTGGTACCACGACCTCACAGAAAAACAGCGTGAAGTAGATGTTTACCTCTGCGTTGCGCTTGGTGAGTGCAGGTGGCCGGAGGCCCTTTTTACTGGAAAAGAGGCATCCCATCTTAGTCCTCACGGGTGACAACGCATCTGCATTTTGATTCGCAAACGAGGACAGATGTAGATGTTTATGGGCCACAGCAACCACTTACCATCAGGTGGACTGTGTGCTCGTTTGTCACCCTATCCTATAAAAAAAAAGTTGTGTTTGTTTATTTTTATGTAACTGTATGTTTGATTGAATAAAATTAGTGGTTATATTTTTAATAGGTTGCAAGTGCAATACGTGTAAAAACGTGTAAGATTTAGTAAATTAGTTTTTTTTTCGTATAGTACTTTTAAGTAAAATAATAATAATAATAATATTTTGAGTTAAATAAGGGTAATGATAAGAAAGGGTTTTGATAATTTTTATTTGGGTTTTTTGAAGTGGATCTAGATTCGTTTTAGCAACTGATCCCCATATCTCAATTAGATATTCGATATGTGACTTAACTAAAAAGTCGTATACGGAGTGGCGATAAAGTTATCACATTAAATGAAAAGTTAACATTCTAGGCGCGGTAGCCCTTTTTTCGTTTTTAGCCTAATTACCTATGAATAGGAAAGTGTAGGTAAATAATTACCTATGCCTATGCCACGTAAGCACTGCGCACCTGCCGCACCGTTGCCGCTTTTACAGGTCACTTCAGGTCACTAAACTAATATTATCAAGGTGATTTATTTCGAGTTAACTATTACGCTATTTATTTTGTTTGAAAGATGCACTTTTTAATTTTTGGAAAATTTGTTTATTTTATTATTTTAAAAGACTTATTTGAACTTGTATTTACCGCTGTGCTATTTAATGTTATAACTTAATCGCCACCCTGTACGTGCTTTTTTCGGAATAAAATTTGCGACTTGAAGTAATGTACCTAGTAAGGACATCAGTTTTAATGTGACATGATTAATATGCAGTCTTCAAGGGACTATGTCATCTACCAATAGACCTAGATATTTTCCTGACTTGAATGTTTTATTATTTTATTATAAATAGTAAGATGTGCAGACTATGGTTTAAATTTGTTCTTTGTGGAAAAATACATGAATGATGTTTTTGAGGTCTTCATTGTTAGTAGGTTATATTTTGACCTTTAAGGTAAGGCAATATCTTTTTAAGCAAAAGTTATAATGTTGTGAATAGATTTATCGAAATAATAAAAGACATGTGTCATCCGCGTGCAATGTTAGGTGTCTTGTCAGCCCTATTTTGTTTATATAATTTATGTAAATTAATAAAAGTAATGGACTTATAACTGATCCTTGAGGAGAGCCGCACGATACGTTTTTAAAACGACTTGTGAAGTTATATATAAACGTGGTAGAGCCATGCTGCAGCTATATTAGTAGTAGGTATAGTTGTAGCACTAATGGACCGGGGAAGGACCACGCTCTCACAGAATACCAGCATCAAATATCAGCTTAACACTGCAGTGTTTCGTATGGTGAGTGTAGAGAACCGGAGACCCTTTTCACTAAAAAAGAGGCATTCCATCTTAGTCCTCACGGGTTACAACGCATCTGCATTTTAATTCGCAAACGGGGATAAATGTAGACGTCTATGGGCCACAGCAAACACTTACCATCAGGTGGACTGTGTGCTCGTTTGTCACCCTATCCTAGAATAAAAAATAATTGAGCAGCTTGCCGCTTAATCGACCTCGAAGTGTTGTGAACATTTCGAGAGCCTTGTCTGTAATGCCTATGGTGTCTAGTTTCTGCAGCAGTTTATTATGGCTTACTGTGTTAAATGTTCTTTTTTTATGTAAAGGAAAATCTTTTGATTTAATAGCTCCACTAATTATATTTGGACCGATCTAATTCCTAAATGCCATGCCATTCCTAAATTCCTAAATGCCGTGTAGTGGTGGATAAGTATATCCACTACCCCATATCTTCCCGCGGATGTCGTAAAAGGCGACAATGGGAAACAGGCAGGAGATGGGCAGCAGCATCTTCCTGATAACAGAAAATTATAATTAAAAAAAACTGCGGTTGCCAACACGCTCGCAAAGCGTGGTAACTATGGCAAATATCCCCATGACAAAAGTTACAAAAAGACGGCCCGCAGTCCCGGCGGCCTCGTTATTCCAGGTTACGGTGGTGACCATGGTAACGGCGGTGCAGGGGGTGCCAAGAATCTCCGGTGGAGGTTCGGTTGCCACCTAAAACGACTTGACCTGGCAACATACAACGCACGCACCCTGAGGAGCTGGAAGACGAGATAGACAAGTTACGCTGGCATATTATATGATTATCCGAGGTCTGAAGAGAGGGGAAGGACACGGTAACCCTCGAATCGGGCAACTTGCTCTATCACCGGGAGGGCAACCATCTGTCCCAAAGAGGTGTCACAAAAAATGAGATTGACTTCATCATGATGACCAGACGACGACTGTTCAGTGGTATCTCCGTGATTGCGAGGGTGAAAACGGGTAACGATCACCGAATGGTTAGAGGCACACTGAACCTAATCCTTAAGTTGGAGAGGTCTCGTCTAATGAAGTCAAAGCTCCGTCCCCCTCGTGCTCTGTCCAAAGTCCCGAAATCTTCCAGCTCGAGCTACGAAACCGTTCTCAGTGCCTAGAAGATTGCAATTCAGTGGACAATATGAATGTTAAGCTCGTGGAAACGGTCCATGCGGTAGGAGCTAGGTTTATCAAGACCCGCCGCAGAAGAACACAAAAACTCTCCGATCACACTCTTAATCTCATGGCTGTCAGACGGGAGATGAAGCTACATTCTTCAACAGATTTCACAGCATACAGGCATCTGAACAGACAGATCTCTAAATGCATGCGGCGGGACTTTCCCAACTTCAATACAGCTTGTATTTAAGAAGCGATCGAGCGGAACCAAGGGTCCAAAGAATTTGAAAGGGATATGTCTGCCAGAAAGAGCCAACTGTCAAAGCTAAAGGCTGAATGTGGCAGCATCGTTTTCGGGACACCTGAAATTTTGAGTGATATTGAGGTTCAGGTTGATGATGATGAGATGTACACGTCATTGTTGGAGCTACACGCAAGTGTGAGTAATGATCCAAGAGCGATTCTTATCCGACAATATTCCGAAGATATCACGGACGGCTCTCCAGCACCATAAAAATGGCAAGTTCCCGGGCGAGGATGGAATTACACTGGAGCTTCTGAAAGCGGGTGGAAAACCGGTACTTGAAGTCCTTCAGAAGCTCTTTAATTCTGTCCTCCATGGTGGCACTACTTCGGAGGCGTGGAGCAGAAGTGCGGTGGTCTTGTTCTTCAAGAAAGGCGACAACGCTCTCTTGAAGAACCACAGACCGATTTCCCTTCTGAGCCGCGTCTACGTGCTGTTTTAGAGTCATTACGAATCGTCTCGCACGCAGGCTTGACGACTTCCAGCCTCCTGAACAAGCCGGTATCCGAAAATGCTTTAGTACCATGGGCCACATACACACCCTTCGGCAAATTGTACATAAGTCCGAGGAGTACGATTTGCCACTATGTCTGGCGTATGTGGATTATGAGAAAGCCTTTAATTCCGTCGAAATTTGGGCGGTGCTGCAGTCCCTTGAACGGTGCCAATTTGACTGTCGGTGTATCGAAGTACTGAATTGTTAATACAGTAGAGCTACGATGGGTATCCGAGTTCAGAATCAGATTACGAAAGCTATCCAACTGCAGAGAGGTTTAAAACAGGGTGACGTTATTATCCCCGAAAGACTTCTAATGCAGCGGGCATTGGAAGACGTTTTCAAGCTACTGGACTGGAAATGATGCGGTATTAATATCAATGGCGAGTACAACACTTACCTTCGATTTGCGGACGATATAGTCTTTATGGCAGAATCGCTGGAGGACCTCAATAGTGTCTGCCAAAGAATAGGTCTTAAGATGAACATGGACAAAACAAAGATCATGTTTAATGTCCATGTCACACCTATGCCGGTAGTTGTTGGGAACACTAAGCTCGAAGTTGTTGATGGGTATGTTTACCTGGGACAAATAGTCCGATTAGGATAGTCCAACATTGAGCGAGAGGTCAATCGACGGATTCAACTCGGCTGGGCAGCGTTCGGAAAACTACGACACATCTTCTCGTTAGACATACCTCAAAATCTGAAAACGAAATTGTACAACCAGTGCATGTTGCCAGTGATGACTTACGGATCTGAAACGTGGTCCTTCACTGCTGGCCGTATGAGCAGCTCAAGGTCGCTCAGCGAGCTATGGAGAGGGCTATGCTCGGGGTTTCTCTGCGTGATAAATTTAGAAATGAGGATATCTACAGTAGAACCAGAGTAACCGACATAGCCCAACGGATTAGTAAGCTGAAGTGGCAGTGGGCCAGCCATATAGCTCAAAGAACCGACAAACGATGGGGAAGAAAGGTTCTCGAGTGGCAGCCTCGTACCGGTAGGCGAAGTGTAGGGCGCCCCCCCCCCGCTCCACAAGATGGAGTGACGACCTGGTAAGACATGCAGGAATTCGATGGATGCAGGTGGCTCAGGACCGTGCTTTGTGGCATTCCTTGAGAGAGGCCTATGTTCAGCAGTGGACTTATGAAAGGCTGTAATGATGATTATGATGATGATGAATTCCTTAATCGGTATTTTTGTGCAACAATTTCGGGTCTTTCAAATCAGATGTCATAGCGTGGGTGATCCTAGAAACGATTCACCAAGGATACTTTGCGATGAATTTCGTTAATTTATTAAACGCGATAAAACTAGCATAAAGATTAGTTTTGTTCCTTACGATGTTCCCACGCATAGCCGACTACGCGGTTCTTATCAATAAATAACTAAAACTTAAACTGACTAAAATAAACATTGAAAATTTCCTTTAAATCGGTAAAATAGAATCAAACAAGAATTGATTAGTAACTTGAAGGCTTTTATGTTTTATGCAACTAAATTCTTAACGATGTTCAAAGTTCCGTTGCAAGTTAGTTCGTCTCAACAACGTTCAATTAAAACTCTGTCCTGTCCTCAGTTTTCAAAGTTCATTTAACGATCAATGATAATACGATCATTTATGTTTACTGTTTGTACTGATCAGTTATGGTCTTAAATTGATATGGAAATTTTATCCACTGATACTCATACATTTACGAGCTCAGCTAATGGGTCTCTAAGATGGTTAGATCACTGTGACCTGTGTGGCTAAGCACTTAGTAGTTAACGTCTCGGTATTGTATGGTGTATATTTGTCAGGTCACATTCCTATGCTTATCGAATGTAATATTAGTTTGATTAGACCTAGGATGACCTCACCTGTCTGTAGTGATAACGGTGTATGAGACGAACAACAATTAAAACAATACCTAGATTATTGTAATTCTTAATTGCTTCAAATTGATTTCCCTACCGAATGTCGTGACTGTGCGCATGATTTTTGTAACAATACTGAACACTTTTTGCTGTTATACAAAATTTATCGAGAGATTTATATATACTTAAAGAAGGTGCAGAATTTTTGTAAACTTTTAAAGGAAATAATAAATCTAAAAACAAAAGATACATACCCGGTTGGAATAATTACGTACGTTAGGCTTACTGTGAAGCTCAATTACATTATAAAAATTGGATATTATATGGTAAACTGAGGTCGGGTTATATATATGAAAATATAAGTATTTCAAGAAATATCTTTAAAAATAAATTAAAATACTTACAGTCAACTACAAATAAGAATGGACAAAATTGATCAATGCCATTCGGGATAACAGTTCAGTAATTTCTGGAATTATAATAAAAAATTAAATCAAAAGACAAGCCTTCCTGTGAGCGTGGCAGGGGTGTGCGGGCCATCTGAAATCGCTAATGCATTTCGTAAGCATTTTATGGTTGAGCTTCCAGTAGTTAGTATTGAACTGGTGTGCAATGCTCGAGCCACATATCCGGGTGGCTCCCAGATTAGATTCTCGGCTAAGATCATTAGAGAGACTATTCAACGGATGGTTAGAGGTAAATCAACAGGTTATGATGGTTTGAGCATTGAATACTTGAAATACATTTATTTAATTTTATGTTAATTATCTACAATACTAAAAACTATAATAATAAAAATAAAAATAATAAACTAAAACTAGAAACATAAATATCATATAGTCCTACTCCCCGCGGTATCGTGCCAAGAACGTTGGCTGCGTTTCCCCGCTGAATGGCTATACTTAGCCTTTGAGCGAGGAAATAACCAGCCCTCTTATCACCAGCAGCAACGACCAGCCGCGGATGGAGTTCCTTTAGGAACTCCACCGCACGTGGACCCCACGGACCAATGATCTCTACAGCAAATGGCACAAATATGTAGTCATCTCTCAGAGACTCATATTTGCGCCACTTACTCAGTTCAGCTGCCTCTGATGCCGCCCCGGCTCTAAACGAGGTACCCCTGAGATGAGAGACCGCCAGAGTGTCTACGCAAGTAGCATCCCACACTAGGGCTTTACCTCTCTCCCAAGGGACCAATGTCATACCATTGGGTCTCCTGCCATCGTCTCTAAATATTCCACAAGGCTCTAAAACCGAGGGAACATTTATAGAGACAAGAGCCCTTCGGATGACATCGTTCAGAGAACTGTGTCGTGAAAATCTACCAGCGCTTTTCTTACATGAAAGTCCGTGGAGCCCAAACTTGTCGACGCTGCTACCACAGGGACACTGATGGGGTTGACAAATCGCCGCTCCTAGTCGGATTCTTATTCATACTTGAAATATGCTGGTATTCACTTACCTCGAGTACTAGCTATATTTTATAGTTTATGTGTAAGTCATAGTTACTTACTGGCTGGGCTTACTAAAATCGTTGTACTACAAATTATTAAAAATAAGACGGGGGATGCCTCTGATATTACAAATTATAGGCCAATATCCTTGGCTACTATTATGTTGAAAGTACTGGACAGTCTGCTTGATAAAATATTAGCGGATCACGTACAACTAAATGATAACCGACTTGGATTTAGGCCCGGTTTGTCGATCGAACACGCTATTTTGTCCCTTAAACAGACTGTTCAATACTACACTGTCAGAAAAACGCCTGTTTTCGCATGTTTTTTGGATTTATTTAGGGCTTTTGACCTTGTAAATTATAGTAAATTGTGGCAGAAGCTATATAAAGAGGCTAGTGTACCCAGGGAGATGATATCTTTATTCCAATACTGGTACGGGCACCAGAAAAATGTTTTGAAATGGGATAGCTCATATTCCGAAGTATATGTGTTACAATATGGCGTGAGACAAGGTAGATTAAGCTCTCTAAGAGTGTTAAACCTCTATGTAAATCAGCTGATAGGTCGACTCAACAGTGCCAAAGTTGGCTGTTACGTTGATGGTGTTTGTGTGAATAATATCAGTTATGCTGATGATATGTTGCTGATGAGTCAATCTATTAGCGGGATAAGACGACTTTTGTCTATTTGTGAGGGCTACACAGCGGCTCACGGACTTACGTACAACACAAGTAAAAGTGAGTGGATTCTATTTAAATCGGGTTCAATTAACTTCACTGTTCTTCTGGAAATTACATTGTGTGGAAAACCTTTGAAGTGGGTTGCGAGATTTAAATACCTAGGCCACTGGGTTACAGTTGATTTGAAAGACGATATGGACATGGAGAGGGAGCGTAGATCGTTGGCGGTTTGTTGTAATATGCAGGCTTGCAGGTTTGCGCTGTGTAGTAGGCAGGTTAAAGTAACGATTTTTAAAGCTTTCTATCAATCGTTCTCCGCCGTGTAGTGGTGGTAAAGATTATCCACTACTCCATTTCTTCCCGTGGGTGTCATAGGAGGCGACATTGGCAAACAGTCAGGATATGGGCAGCAGCATCTTCCTGATAACAGCAATATCACAATAAACAAACTGCGGTTGCCAACCCACTCGCCAAGCGTAGCAACTATGGAATATACCCCCCACAATGAATAAAGTTACTAAGAGACGACCCTCAGTCCCCGGCGGCCCCGCTATTCCTGGCTACGGTGGTGACCATGGTAACGGTGGGGCAATGGGTGCAACGATCTCCGGTGGAGGTTCGCTTGCCACCTACGACGACTAGACCTGGCAAATTATAACACACGCACCCAGAGGGCTGGCGAGAAGATCCTGGAGCTGGAAGAAGAGATAGACAAGTTGCGCCGAAACATAATAGGACTATCCGAGGTCCGAAGAGAGGGGAAAGACACAGTAATTCTCGAATACGGAAAATTGTTCTATCACCAGGAGGGCAACCAAAAATCTGTCCCAATGAGGTGTCGGATTTATCAGCCACAAGTCTCTAGTTAACAACGTTGTAAAGATTGGGAGTGTGTCGACGAGGGTCACGTACCTTATACTCAGAATCATCAAAAGTTATTCGCTGAAGGTCATACAGGTTTAAGCACCAACCTCGGTACATCCCGATAAGGAGGTGAAGGAAATGTATGAGGATATCTCTAGAGCCATGCATTTCTCCAAAACCCATTATACGGAGTTAATGGGTCTCCCATATGGGTCTATCATATACGGTGTTAATAGGAGACTTCAACGCAAAACTAGGCACAAGAGTGAATTGTAAGCTAAAAGAAGGGGAATTCGGAATAAGGCAACGGAACCCGAGGGGCCAGCAGCTCGCCTACTTCATGGAGAAAGAGGGACACATTATGATGAACTCTTTCTTCGAGAAGTGGCCCCACAGAAAGTGGAGCTGGTCGAGCACTAACGGTTCGACAAAACCGTTACCAGTTACCGTTTCCGAAATCGTTTTCAGTGCCTAGAAGATTGCAATGCAGTGGACGATATGAATGACAAGCTCGTGGAAACTGTCAATGCAATCGGAGCTAAGTTTATCAAGACCCGCCGCAGAAGAAGACAAATACTCTCCGACCACACTATTAATCTCATGGCTGTTGGACGATAGAAGAGAATAGAATAGAATAGAATAATTTTTTATTCAATATTGATTATGACATAATTCTTATTGAAAGTCATTTTTTATTTACCACTGGTTCGGAAAATACCTCTGTCCTGAGAAGAACCAGCAAGAAACCCAGCGGGACTTTTTTTTCAAACATATTTCACTTAACAATAATTTCATTTATACAATTTTTAAATGATTTTTAATAGAACCAGCATGGTGGCGATCACCTTATTCCCAGGGGTTATTTTCATTCATGTATTCCTTGATATTATAATAACCCTTTTTGTACAGTTTTTCTTTAATAAAACTTTTAAACTTGTTTATTGACAAACTTTGAATATGTTCTGGGATTTTGTTGTAAAAGCGTATACATTGCCCCATAAATGAATTACTGATTCTGTGGAGTCTAGTAACTGGTATTACAAGCTTATGTTTGTTCCTACTGTTTAAAGAATGCACATCCTTATTCTTATTAAAGCTATTTATGTTTTTATGTACATACATTAGATTTTCATAAATATATTGCGATGCCAAAGTTAATATGTTTATTTCTTTAAATTTTTTTCTGAGGGACTCTTTACAATTTAGGTTATAAATCGCTCGAACGGCTCTCTTTTGCAAAACAAATATAGCTTCAATATCAGTCGCATTACCCCATAGCAAAATTCCATAAGACTAGTTATAATTTTAATTTGTTAAAAACTCATATGAGCTCTGCCTGAAATAAATAAATAAATATGTTCGGTTTAATTTATGTGGGCAAACAGAATTGCGCGTGTGTGGCTGTGTGTGTGAGTGTGTGTGTGTGTATATGTGTGTGTGCGTGCGTGCGTGCGCGCGCGCGCGTGTGTGTGTGTGTGTGTGTGTGTGTGTGTGTGTGTGCAAATGCAATTTACCGTCAGGTGAGCCGCATGCTCTTTTGCCACTCTTATTTAAAAATTGATTTTGCATAAGATGTAATTTGACGGTCACAATAAATATATTATTATACCCACACTTTGTTAAATTACTTGGTTACCTGCAAAATAATGGTGATTTAATGCAGTTTATGCAAAATGTCAATATTTTTGCTTTGTTATTATGTTTGACTTATTTAGATTTCTTTTTTAATTATACTATTAGCTTTCTATTTTTGCGTGAATGTCATTCTGACTAGATGTTTAAAACCATATAATTAGTAGCAATAAAGAAATGTAGATGGTGCTGTGCGATTTAAACACGAGCTATCATTTATCTTACCAGTAAAGTGTATAGTCAAATAAATCAAATATTTAAATAGAAGAATTCAGATAAAGTACATAGTGTTTTATTGTAACCTCTATAGTACCCAAATTTAGTTTAACAGTTCAATAGTGCAATAGTTCAGGAAGACCACCATTAAACATTTGGTCTACATCGAGCCGGATTAGCTTGAATGTTTTTGACGACGTTGTGGTTCTTATCTAAGGACCACTCCCGCGTACACGCAGTGGATCGCTGCGCATATCGAGTACGCGGTTAAGACGTGGCGCTAAAGACATCCTGCACGGTGCCATAGTGCAAACTTAGTGTGAACTGCGGAGGTGCTGCTGTAAGTAGTTGGTACCGGCTGCCGATAACCAAAGGACAAAGCACAGGAAGATGCAAAAGCTTCGGATGTCATTGCCAACGTAAATAGTGAAACAAGATGATTGTGAATTGCAAAATGTGAGTACAATATTTTTCTAAACTTTTAAGCGAAAAAGAACTTTATTCATTATTTTTATTATTATTAGTATTAAACTTTTATCAAAATCAAGATTTATATGATTACAAAATAGAACATTTGACTTACCTGTAGACTTGTAATATTTTAGTGATTTCCGATATTGACTTAGATTATTTTGTATGTCCTTACTTAGAATAGTTTGGCAAAAAATGAGGGAACGAGGATCTGTAACCAATTTTTACTCAATTTATTTAAGTTTATAAACACTTATAAAATTTTCATACAAATTTTGGAGTTTTATTTCCGAGGTTGTGAAGAAGATTAAAATTTTATAGGCCAACAAAATGGAAGGTCTGATAAATGTTCAGTTAGATTTACATAATTCAATCAAAAAGGCTTGTCAAACTTTAAAAAAATTCCAAAAGAGAGATTAACAAAAGAATATGTAGATGCAAGATTAGAAATTTAGAAAGAGATTGGTTATTGTTTAGATCAAATAACACAAAATTATTTGAAATAACAAAACAGGGACAATTAGATAGTACAACGTATGTAAGTAAAGAAATTTACGAAATAACTGAGGACAATTATTTAGTGTATAAATCTTTAATGAAAAGTGATTTAAGTCAATGTTTGTTATCCGAAAATGAATCGAACGATAAAAATGTTGATATTGAGAAGCCTAGCCTGTTAGTGAGATTGTCAACAATAACCATTCCTGATTTTTCCGGAAATTATTCAGAATGGACGACATTTCGCGATTTCGCGATTGGTACATATTAATAATTTGCTCAAGAATGTTTAGAAGTTATACTATTTAAAGACTCATTTAACGGGTGAGGCTGCTCAATTAATAAGACACACCGATAACAGATGCAAATTTTCATGTAATATACATGTTGGTCACTGTTAGAAAAACGTTATAACAGTAAAAAAAATTAGCAAACTGTATATTAAAACGTTTGTTTGGGCAGAAACGGCTATATGTAGAATCCGCGTCAGATATAAAAGAGTTATTGGACACAACCATGGATTGTATGAACGCTTTATGAAACATTAAGGTATATGTGAGGACATGGTATATTATCGTTATACATATTGTTACCTTTGAATTGGACGCGGAAGCGCGTAAGCAGTGGGGGCAACATATTTCTAGTTTTTCCAATTCAAATGATTTGCCAACTTTAGAACAACTTAAGTGTTCTATGGAAAGCCGGTTCCGTGCATTAGAGTTCACAGATACAAAAAAGGCCAATGTAGGACAATATAATAACTATCCTAGTAGAAAACCTAAAACATTTTTGGCCACAAATGTTTCAATGCGCCGTGAGTTTTGGTCAGATCACCATAAATTATGCTTTTGCAAAAAAATTGCAAAACTAAAGTGTGCAAAAAGACGTGACTTCGTAGTCAAAAATTCCATCTGCTTAAATTGCTTGAGTAGGAATCATACTGTGTACGAGTGCAATAAGCCTACGACTTGCAGGATTTGTGAAAGACGCCATCACTCACTCTTACAACCAGAAGAAGAGAAAGCAGATATGGGTGCTACTATCAAAGAGTCAGTTGTGTGTACTAGCTCAGAAGCTAAGAACTCTGCGATAGTCTCGTGTCTGTCGATGCGTAAAATCTCAGGGTATGGACAGGTTTTACTTGCTACTGCGCTAGTAAATGCCGAGCCTAAATCTGGTGAAAACCAAATAGTACGAGCTCTTTTAGACCAGGGCTCTCAGGTTTGTTTCATAACAGAAGCCGCAACTCAACTTTTACATTTCAAAAAGAGGCCTATCCGGGCAACAATTTCTGGCCTAGGAGAAGATAAAGCTTTAACGGCAAAATATGTTGTTACTATTAATCTTAAATCTCGGATTGATAGTAATTTTAAAATCCAGGTCAAAGCGTATGTTCTAAAGAACATAACATCATATCTTCCAGAACATAAAATTAATCCATTGACTGGATAGGCTTACAAGACTTATGCCTGCTAGATTTTAAGTTTAATGTGTCTAACAAAATTGATATGCTTTTAGGAGCTAATGTGTTCAGCCAAATTCTGATGGATGGTGTGAAAAGGAGTCCCAACGGATATTTAATTGCCCAAAATACCACATTGGGTTGGATAGTGTCTGGTATAGTCAATGATAACAGTGAGATTTATAAAGATAATTCTAAAATATCGGTAATGCATGCACAAATAAAAAAAACATGATATTTTAAAACAATTTTGGGAATTAGAAGAACAACCAAGAAGTACAAAAAGTATTTGGTCAGAAGAAGAGCAAACTGTGAAGAAATATTTACAAGTACGAGTACAACAAAACGAACGGCCGAAGGCCACTACATAGTGAAACTGCCATTTCGGGACAACCAATCGCGTTGTTTGGGTGGTGGCTCGAGACAAATAGCTGTAACAAAATTTAAGGCATTAGAGCGAAGGCTATCAAAGGATTTAAAACTAAAGAAAAACTACACGGAGGTCATAAATGAGTATTTACAATTAGGTCATATGAGACTTTTAAGAAAAGATGATAATGAAATTAATGAAGCTGTTTACTTACCTCACCATGCAGTCGATAGAAAGGACGAAACAACTACGAAAGTTAGAGTTGCTTTTAATGCATCAAGTAAAAATAATTATGATGTTTCGCTTAACGAAACTTTGATGATAGGACCCAGACTACAGGTAGATTTGCGTCACTTAGTAATGCGTCGGAGAATTGATCCGATTGTGCTGGTAGCTGACATTAATAAAATGTATCGGCAGGTCAGAGTAGCTGAAGACAACACAAAATTCTAACGTATTGTGTGGCGTGAGAACTCTGAAAGTGACTTTGACTTTTGGAATTGCATCCGCTCCTTATTTAGCTGTTAGAGTATTGAACCAAATTAGCTTAGTTGAGGGCAAGAATTTCCCATTGGCAGCACCAAGGGTATTACAGGCATTCTACATGGATGATCTAATGACAGGATGTTGCGACGTCAAGGAAGGAGTGGAAGTTTATAAGCAAATGACGGAGCTATTGGCTAGAGGTGGATTTAACCTACAAAAATGGAACAGCAACAATGAGGAACTATTATCACAAATTAGCATAAATGAGAAGCTAACAGACATGAATGAAGAATACACACCTGATCAGGACATGTTGAGGGAGTACAAACAGAGGAGGGAAATGCAGGAAGGCAACATGCAGAACATACACAATATACTAAAACTAAAGGAAACTGAAAGCTTGAAGGACAACAAAGAAATCGAGGTCAAAACAGAGAATACAACAAAGATTTTAGGTATTAACCTGGGACCGACGTGAAGATTGTTTTTGTTATTCAGTGAATCTCCCGAGGACGACGACTGGATCTGAAACAAAAAGAACAATATTATCAATTATAGCACGACTATACGATCCTTAAGGATGGATCGCGGTTAGCATTATTTTAGCAAAGATGTTGTTTCAAAGGTTATGGCTAGCAGGGACAAGTTGGGATGAATCAATTCCAGCTGATTTATTACAAGATATTCCATACTTACCGTAATGAGTTACCACAACTCACTTCCGTAAGAGTCCCACGATGGTTATGCACTTCAACGACGAGCACCAACACTGAATTGCATGGCTTCTGCGACGCATCTAAATCAGCATACGCAGCAGTCGTTTGTGTAAGAGTCGTTGACTGCGATAGCAATACGAAAGTTTCTTTATTGACAGCAAAAACTAGAGTTGCCCCAATAAAACAGATTAGTATACCACGTATAGAATTATGTGAAGCTGTATTATTAGCACAGAATAGAATGGAATAGAAAAGAATAATTTTTTATTCAATATTGATTATTACATAATTCTTATTGAAAGTCATTTTTTATTTACCACTGGTTCGGAAAATACCTCTGTCCTGGGAAGAACCAGCAAGAAACCCAGCGGGACTTTTTTTTCAAACATATTTCACTTAACAATAATTTCATTTATACAATTTTTAAATGATTTTTAATAGAACCAGCATGGTGGCGATCACCTTATTCCCAGGGGTTATTTTCATTCATGTATTCCTTGATATTATAATAACCCTTTTTGTACAGTTTTTCTTTAATAAAACTTTTAAACTTGTTTATTGATAAACTTTAAATATGTTCTGGGATTTTGTTGTAAAAGCGTATACATTGCCCCATAAATGAATTACTGATTCTGTGGAGTCTAGTAACTGGTATTACAAGCTTATGTTTGTTCCTAGTGTTTAAAGAATGCACATCCTTATTCTTATTAAAGCTATTTATGTTTTTATTTACATACATTAGATTTTCATAAATATATTGCGATGCCAAAGTTAATATGTTTATTTCTTTAAATTTTTGTCTGAGGGACGCTTTACAATTTAGGTTATAAATCGCTCGAACGGCTCTCTTTTGCAAAACAAATATAGCTTCAATATCAGTCGCATTACCCCATAGCAAAATTCCATAAGACATTACGCTATGAAAGTAACTAAAATACACTAATCTAGCTGTCTCAACATCTGTGAGACTTCTAATCTTTCTTACAGCATATGCTGCAGAACTAAGTCTGCTTGCTAATTTAGATATATGGGGGCCCCATTGAAGTTTCGCGTCAATAGTAATACCGAGAAAAACAGTGGTATCCACAAGACTCAACTCCTCCCCATTTAATAGCACATTGGTATTCGAATGTTTTACATTAGGTATTGTAAATTTAATACACTTTGTCTTATTGCCGTTCAAGAGCATATTTTTGGCGTTAAACCAATGTACTAATTTCGATAGAGCATTATTTACATCGTCATAATTAATTAACTGCCGTTTGAGTTTGAAAATTAAAGAGGTATCGTCAGCAAATAATACTATATCGTGATTGTCCCCTACAAGATAAGGTAAGTCATTAATATAGATTAAAAACAGGAATGGGCCAAGAATCGAGCCCTGAGGAACGCCCATTGATACTACCGATCCGGAGGAACCTTTACCATTTATCACGACTTTTTGAGTTCTGTTACTTAAATATGAAGTAATAAGTCTAAGCGCCAAATTTTTTACACCGTAATGTTGTAGTTTCCTGATTAATGTTTCATGATGAACACAATCGAAAGCCTTGGAAAGATCACAGAAAACACCTAAGGCATCCTGTGAATTCTCCCAGGCATTAAAAATATATTTCATAAGCTCAACGCCAGCATCAGACGTCGAGTGACCCCTTGTAAATCCAAATTGGTTTTTATGAAGTAATTTATTTGTATTAAAAAAAATTAACAATTGATCCAAAATAATTTTTTCAAAAATTTTACTAAGAGTTGGTAGTACAGAAATAGGTCTAAAATTAGCGGGGTCCAATGTACTACCAGATTTAAATAAAGGTATTACTTTACTATACTTCATTAAATCAGGAAACACACCAGAATCGATACAAGTATTAAAAATAATAGCAAGATGAGGTGCAATTAAATCTTATATGGACGCAATAACTGTCACGGAAATCCCCCACAAATCTGCGGTTTTCTTTACATCAATGGTTTTGAAGAATTTTACAATATCTTGCGGTAATACTTTTTCAAATCTAAATTCTTTTAAACAGATATTAACATTCTGTTTGAGTAATGACTCGGCGACAGTTGGAGAAGAATTCAAAGACTCTGTTGTCGAAATGGGAATATCAGTGAAATATTTCTCAAACACCGCTGCGACTTATTGATTTGATTTAGTCAATTCATTGTTAATTTTTAATTGATAGTTTGAGTTACGAGGTTTTTCATTCACAACTTTTGACGGAGGTCACAGAAGTTTTAAACATTAATAAGAGCAATATTAAAGCTTGGACAGATTCAACTGTCGTACTCGCTTGGCTTAACAGCCATCCCAGTAGTTGGAAGACTTTTGTGGCTAACCGAGTGTCAGACATTTTAACAAGCTTAAACTCTTCGCAATGGTACCATGTCTCGACCGAAGAAAATCCTACTGACTGTGCGTCACGAGGTGTTCAGCCAAAAGCACTTGGAGACAACGCACTTTGGTTTTTCAGTCCAAATTTTCTTCGAGAGAATACAGAAAACATTCCTTACAAGAGACTCATGAATTTAAAGATCAATTTAGAAGAAGCCATCAAATCACATATTAATGTCATTTCCGATGATGCAATATTTCAGAAGTTTTCTTCCTTACAAAGGCTGCTTAGAGTAATAGCTTATTGCCGACGAATAATAGGAAAAATAAGTGTAATGAGCGGAAATCTTATCTTACTAAAACTTAAATAGACCATGCACCGATGTGTTGTATTAAGAAAGTACAGAAGGAAGAATTTGGTGAAGAATATTTACAACTTAAGGAGAAAGGTTTATTATCTAAATCTAGTAAGCTCAAATCATTGTGTCCGTATCTTGATAATAATAACATAATGAGAGTTAGTGGAAGACTACAAAACTCTCAACTGCCAGCGCAAACAATACATCTGATAATACTACCACATTATGCATATTTCACGAAATTAGTTATATCAGAGGCACACCAGAAAACATTACGTGGAGGAGTCCAGTTAATGGTGAGTTACCTGAGAACCATATATTGGATTATTGGTGTAAAAAATTTGGCTAAACAACATGTTCGTAGATGTGTAACATGTGTTAGACAAAATGCCAAAGCACAAAACCCATTTATGGGCTCGCTCCCTGCCGTTCGCTGTACACCCGCTAGAGCATTCTTACACAGTGAAGTGGATTATGTTGGCCCCATAAACACTAGGACAACTAAAGGACGAGGTCACCATTCTCATAAAGACTACATATGCTTATTTATATGTATGTCCACTCGTGCAATACATCTGGAAGCGGTAAGTAACATGAACACCCAGGCCTTCCTTGCAGCGTTCAGACATTTTGTAGCAAGACGTGGACACTGCACCCAAATATGGAGTGACAATGGGACTACGTATGTAGGCGCTTTAAGGGAACTATAGCAACTGAAGATCAACCAGGAAGGTCTTGATATGTACTTAGAATCGCATGGGACTGAGTGTCATTTCATTCCGCCACACGCCCCCAACTTTGATGGACTGTGGGAAGCTGGATTCATGTCGACGAAGTTACACTTGAAACGCGTAATAGGTGAATCCACACTTACGTTCCAGGAAATGAGCTAATTTCTCAGTCAAATTGAAGCATGTTTAAATTCTAGGCCCATTACAGTAGACAGCTCAGATCCCAGTGACCTACTTCCTTTAACACCAGGGCACTTTCTAATTGGGGGACCGCTAATAGCTGTACCCGAATTTAATGATGATTTCTTTCTTGATGATTTGAATTTATTCAACAAATTTTACAGCGCTTTTGGCGGCGCTGCTCTCAAGAGTACTTATCTAACCTTATGAATAGATACAAATGGAGCTCTCGGGAACCAGATTAGAACATTGGTGATGTAGTCTTGGTAAAAGAAGACAACTTACCGCCAAGTCCTTGGTTAATGGGCAGAATAGTTGAAAAGCATTCCGGGATTGATAATGTTACCCGTGTGGTCACAATACGTACTAAGTCATCTTTTATTAAGCGACCAATTTTAAAACTATGTGTCCTACCAGTAAGAGATTAATTATTAACCAGGATTAATCTTTGTACTTTGTGTTTTTAAATATTTTTAGTTATAGTAATAGAATAACCTTACAAATTACATTTCTTAACATAATTAATAAGTATAAGTTAAATAGTTTTTTTTGCAACAATTTTAGTTTAGCAATATTTAAGTTCAATTAAGTTGTTATCTAAATTAAGGTTTAAATATGTTATCATTTAAGTTTTAGTTCAAATGTTATTTTTAAAGTTTAAGTTCAGTATGTCAAGAACAATTTTGTCATTCTGCCACGGTGGCATTGTATTTTTAAGGTCATTTCCGTCATTAAATGTCCTTGGTGGGCGGAATGTTTAAGACCATATAATTAGTAGCAATAAAGAAATGTAGATGGCGCTGTGCGATTTAAACAGGAGCTTTTATTTATCTCACCAGTAAAGTGTATAGTCGCATAAATCAAATATTTAAATAGAACAATTCAGATCAAGTACATAGTGTTAAATTATAAACTCTATAGTACCCAAATTAGTTTAACAGTTCAATAGTGCAATAGTTCAGCAAGACCACCATTAAACACTAGACATGCTAACCAAAAATAATATTACTCAACAAAACCAAAAACTGTATTGCCACAAATATTTATTTATCTTATTTTTTATTAGGACAAAACTATCCTCTACTGGACAGGCCTATTCTATTACATAAGTAATTTGTTTTAATTGCCTAACTAAGCATTTTTATAAACGATCTAAGCACCAGGTGTACCGCAACATTTATGCTTTTGCCCGTCGTCGACCTGGGTACTTTACATCTGGAATATACGAGATAGAGATATCGTCATCTCCAGACAAATTTAATGTAAATAATATTTATAGGTAAAAGGTTAAATGTGAACTTTGTAGCGTTTAAAATAATGTTTATGTTCAGCGATTGCTTGTAAGTTATTTTACGTGGCTCTGACGGAAAACCAAAGCGGTGTTTACTGTTGCTGTAAAATTATGCTGAGTCAGAAGCGTAGAACGCTATGCATAGAGCGAAAAACCAACACAACTGTTAAAATAATAGATTGTTTTGACTTTGATTGCCTCAGTGATTTTAATTCGAATATTTGTTACGGTTTCGTGATATTTGTTTTATTTGAAAAGTTGCAGTTATAGTAGCGAAAAAGAATATATCAATTACCTATTTGGAAGATAAACCTACAAAGAACGGTCAACATAAGAAGAGCAATATGCGACTTTCAAAATCATTTCAATTTTTTGATCCTTTAGATTACAATGGCGATGAATTTGAAAGTGGCTGTAGATTTCCAGATACAGTTATTAACACCGACAGAGTAATATGTAAATTGCCATATATAGATTATTATTGTTGTAATAATCACATTTATTTCACCACATTTAGACACGAGTTATGAAAAGAAAATTCACTAAATGACAACTTTGATTTTGAGCATTTTACATTTGTTTATTTATCAATTAATTCGATTTAAGTCATCACTCCTCATCATCATTATTTAAGCGCTTCAAACTTACTGCTGAAAATAGAAATATCCCAAGGAATGCCACAACGCACGATCTTGAGCTACCTGAATCCATCAACTTCCTGCATGTCTTACTAGATCGTCACTCGATCTAGAGGCTTCCATTCGAGAACATTCTTCCCCATCAGTTGTCGGTTCTTCGATCTATTTATCCGGTCCATTGCCAATTCAGCTGACTGGTCCGTGGGGCTATGGTATACCTGACGAGAAGATGTGTGGTAATTTCCCGAACGCTGCCTAACCAAGTTGAATCCATCGAATGACCTCTCGGCTGAAATATGACTTACCTAATCGGACAATTTGTCCCAGGTAAACATACTCGTCGACAATTTCGAGCTTACTGCCCTCAAAAACTACCAGCATAGGTGTGACATGGTTTTTACACATGATCTTTGTTTCGTCCATGTTGGTATTAAGACCTATCCGTTGGGAGATACTATTGAGTTCACTGAGCTTAGTGCTTAGATCCTCCAGCATAAGGACTATATCGTCGGCAAATCGAAGGTGAGTACATCACTTTACTATCATCATTTACTATCATCATTTGCAATTGATGTTAATACCGTAACCTTTTGAATCCAGTAGCTTGAAAACTTCTTACAGCGCAGTGGTGAAGAGTTTCGGGGAAATAATGTCACCCAGTCTTACACCTCTATCTGGTTGGAGTAAGTTTTGAACTTGAGTTCTGTACTTGGATAGAAATCGTAGCCCTACTGTGCAAATACTTCAGCAATTCGATATACTGACACTCTTCTTGGCACCGCTGAAGCGACTGCAGCACCGCTCAAATATTGACGCAATTAAAGGCTTTCTCATAGTCCACATACGCAAGACATAGTTGTCCTCGAGAGTGAGTGCGAGACTATGATTTGTTTCGTTTGGTGAATGTAGAGAACCGTTGTCTCTTTCTACTGGATACGAGGCATTCCATCTTAGCCCTAAAGGGTGACAACACATTTGCATTTTGATTGCAGGTATATGTAGATGTATATTAGGCACAGTATACACTTACCATCGGGTGGCTGTGTGCTCATTTGACACCCTTGTTCTTTAAAATAATATTCTCAGACATTATATCGTACAGTCTAGTTGCCATAAGACAAATTATTAAGTCATTTATTCATTCACAAAAGCCTACTTAAAATCCACTGGTTGAATCTAGACCTCCTATGTAGAGTGTTTCATAAAGTGGATATTCACCATAGTTGCCACGCTTGGTAACCTAGTTGACCACCATTGAGTTGTTATCAGGAAGATGTTACTGGCAATCTTCTTTTTCATTTCCTTCTGATACCTCATACGATCCCAATAAAAATAAAATTCAAGACCGTTGATCATCAAAAACAAAACATAAATTTTCACAATACATGTACTTTTAAAGCACGTTATATTTTATTCAGCTATCAATGTCACGGAAGCGACGTACCGTGTTGCAGGAAAAAATACGCGAGAGACGTGACGACCTTATTTGTCATGAGCGGGGTTACTTTCCAGCAAACACAAATTAGTCTATTCAATTATTTAGTCTTAAAAGAATTCTCTTAATATTAATTTTCCTCCCTCTTTGTGATATTCCCGTCGCTGTAATTAGATTTGAGAATAAATATTTATCGTTTTTTCTTAGAGCGGATAAAAGGAAACGGTGAATTCATTTGGATTTTAAACAACTTTTATAATATTATACAGGTATAAAACAAATGACAAACAATAAAAAGAGGCACCCACTCATCAAAGGGCGATACAAAATCTTAAGGCTTTAAAAAGCCTGAATAACCTTACGGAACGACGATCGCAGAGATTTTAGCCGACATCAACACTATCTAGCGACCAGGTTCCGTATTACATAGAAAAGTGCCAAGGTATAGACTGAAGACTTAAATTTAATTTAAGATTTTGTCTCGAATTAAATTTAAGTCAGCATTCAAATAAAAATTTGAGGTTTTTAAGAAGTTCCATCGGTAGCTTTCGTTTACATAGGAATCTTGAAATGACCTTCATTTTTTTAATATGAACTAAGTCATCATCATCGTCATCATCATCATTGCAGCCCCTCACAAGTCCACTGCTGAACATAGGCCTCCCCCAAGGAGTGCCACAAAGCAAGGTCTTGAGCCACCTGCATCTATCAACATCTAGCATGTCTTACCAGGTCGTCACTCCATCTAGTGGGGGGACGCCCTACACTTCGTCCGCCGCTACGAGGCCGCCACTCGAGGAACTTTTTCCCCATCGGTTGTCAGTTCTTCGAGCTATATGGCCGGCCCTTTGCCACTTTAAACTAATCCGTTGGGCTATGTCGGTCACTCTGGTTCTACTGCGGATATCCTCCTTTCTACGTTTATTACGCAGAGAAACTCCAAGCATAGCCCTCTCCATAGCTTGCTGAGCGACTTTGAACTTCCTCATTCGGCCAGCAGTGAAGGACTACGTCTCAGTTTCATAAGTCATCACTGGCAACACGCACTGGTTGTACAGTCTCGTTTTTAAGTTTTGAGGTATACCTGACGAGAAGATGTTTCGTAATATCCCGAACGCTATCCAACCAAATTGAATCCGTCGATTGACCTCTCGATCAACTTTGGACTTACCTAGTCAGACTATTTGTCCCAAGTAAATATACTCGTGAACAACTACGAGCTGAGTGCTCCTAACAACTACCGGCATAGGTGTGACATGGACATTAAACATGATCTTTGTTTTGTCCGTGTTCATCTTAAGACCTATCCGTTGGGAGACCCTATTGAGGTCATTGAGCATAGTGCTTAGGTCCTCCAGCGATTATCGTTTAGGTTCAGTGTGCCTCTCACCATTCAGTGATCGCTGTCGGTTTTCACCCTCGCGATCACTGAGACATCACTGCACAGTTATCGTCTGGTCGTCATAATGAAGTCAATCTCATTTTTTGTCGAACCGTCAGGGCTCGACCAGGTCCACTTTCTGTGCGGCCACTTCTGTAAGAAAGAGTTCATCATAAAGTGTCCCTCTTTTTTCATGAAGTTGGTCAGCTCCTGGCCCCTCGGGTTCCGTTGCCCTATTCCAAATTTCCCTACTTTTAGCGCACTGTTCAATCTTGTGCCTAATTTTGCGTTGAAGTCTCCCATTAACACCGTATAGTGAGTTTTGGAGGAATGCATGGCTCTAGAGATATCCTCATACATTTCCTCTACCTCCTCATCGGGATGTGCTGAGGTTGGTGCGTAAACCTGTATGACCTTCAGTTTGGTGATTCTGAGTATAAGGTACGCAACCCGTGGTTGACACACTCCCAATCTTTATGTTATTAACGAGAGACTTGTGGACGATAATTCCGACACCTGCTTGGGACAGAGATGGTCGCTCTCCCGGTGATAGAGCAAGTTGCCAGATTCGAGGATTACCGTGTCCTCCCCCTCTCTTCGGACCTCGGATAGTCCTTTAATATTCCAGCGCAACTTGTCTATCTCTTCTTCCATCTCCAGGATCTTCTAGTTAGTCCTCAGGGTGCGTGCGTTATAAGTTGCGAGGTCGAGTTGACGTATGTGGCAACTGAACCTCCACCGGGGATTCTTAGCACCCCCTGCCCTGCCGTTACCATGGTCGCCACCGTAGCCAGGAATAGCGGGGCCGCCGTGGACTGGGGGCCGTCTGTTAGTAACTTTCCCCGTTTTAGGGGTATATTTGCGGTATTATGTGGTTGCCAACCCGCTCGCCATAGTTGGCGAGCGGGTTGGCAACCGCAGTTTTTTATTGTGATATTTCCGTTATCAGTAAGATGTTGCTCCCCCATCTCCTGACTGTTTTCCACTGTCGCCTTTTACGACACACTGGAAGATATCGGGTAGTGGATATTCTTAACCACCACTACACGGCACGGAACTAAGTCATGTTTCTTTGAAACTGACAACGTTAGATTTATCCATAACAATGTTGCTGATGAAACGACGTATAAATTAGGATAGGTTTCACTTTTGCAAAATGTCCCATTATTGGCTCTTTAATGAGATCTCTTTGATCTTCAAATGTAAAACACCGACTGAAAATCAAATATTTATTGGTAGGTAATTTTTTTAATTCATTGAACATTTTTAAGATTGTGTTGAAGCTTCACTGGTATATATATGTATTTGCATCTCTGACGACTTTTTGCACCTTCTTACGAATGATACTTACTTTGCATCTTCTATTTCCGATAGCATTTCAAATATTTAGAGAGTGAATACTGTTAATTTATATGTTAACTAATAACATAGTAGAATAGGAATTTCATTTTTATTAGACAGGTTGATATTCAATTTTGAATAATTCTTGCTCATTTAGGACGTCCGTTCATGATAAAAAGCATGTGGCACACTGTGTATTCCTTATAAGGTTTGTACGCTTTGCTCACTTCATGTGTCCGTTCATGACGGAAATGATGTGGCACTCTGTATATTCCGTATATAGTTCGTATGTTTCGCTCACTTCATGCGTCCGTTCATGATGGAAGTTTTGTGGCACAATGTATATTACGTATATGTTTCTATGTTTTGCTCACTTCATTCATCCATTCAAAACGGAAATGATGTGACACTCTGTATATTCCATATATGGTTTGTATGTCTTGCTCACTTCATACGTCCGTTTATGGCGGAAATGCTGTGCCACTCTGTATATTCCGTAAATGGTTTAATTGTTTTGCTCACTTAATGCGTTGACCTTGAGACCGTCTCATCTCTTATGAAATAACAGAAGTTTTTGTAGTGCAAATGTTATACTTGATGAGTTATCGAGAGTAAGATTCCTTGGGAATAAATCTTTGTTATTTTTTTTATAGAAGTGATAGTAAGCTTTGACTTCCGCCCGTGAACTTCTGCAACACTAAGGGAATCGCATGTGCGTTACCGGCCTTTTAATAAAAGAGAAGGCTCTATTCTTGGAGGTCCCGAAGTCGTATCGGTACGAAAAATTGCTGGTGGTAGTCGATACCACAATGACGTTGTATGAAAAAAAACTCTTCTTTTAAGTCGCACAGTGGTGGAACGTCAATCATCCAGATGGTATGGATGTTATCGTGATGTGCGGTCGCTTTTGTCGCAATGTGCGATGGTGAGTTGAGTGGCTGCAATAAGTCAGAACAATTTCTCATAACTCTCTCCGAGGTAAATACGAAAAAAGAGATATATCTCTTCGCAGTGCCAATGAGTTTAGGCGATCAGAAAGAGCTCGGTCACCGACAATTCGAACCACTCTACGCTGGATACGATCAAATGCAAGGAGCTGGCACTGACAAGCCCTGGCCCAGAGATGGTAACAGTATTCCATGTGAGGCCGAACCTGCGCCTAGTAAAGTTACAGGCCACGGCCTGCATGAAATGTTGTCACGCTATGCTGAGCACGTCAAGCTTTTTGTAGAGAAGGAGAGAGACCATATTGGCCTTCTCTTCCCTGCAGTCACTGGATATGTCGACGCCGAAGATTCCGTTACTGACTGATGCAGCAAAGGTAGTGCCCGGAAACCGAGGAGATACGACAAAGGGGTTCTTTTTAGCGGTAAACACGCAAACTTGAGTCTTCTGGAGATTAAACTGGACTATATTTAGTCGCTCCCAATCCGAGACTTTGTTCAAAGAAGTCTCGGATTGTACCGGTACTTGGCGATGTTTTCCTGAAGAATATTGGGACGGCTGCATAGCAATGAATGTTACCGGTTTGCAACATATCATTGATGTGCACAAGTAACGGCGTTGGTGATAGCTCACAGCCTTGCGTTAATACGCTTGTAATCGGAGCATGCGCCGCCTTTTACGACCTTGATGCTCCGATCTACAAGAAAGCTGGTGATCAAACTCCGGACCACACGTCTTCAGCATAATAGGAGTGATTCTATCAGGCCCACTCGACTTGTTCAGAGAGAGGAGTGCTTTGCGCACCGAGCGCAGTGTAAACAGCACATTGTTCTGTAAAATTGCATCATACCAGGTATGTCTAAATCTGAGGAGGAGCTTGGGGAGTTGCAAGATAATTGTTTTTTATTTCTTTTGTTCTTCTATGAACAATCTCATGTGTGACAAAAATTAATAGAAAGAATATTAATCAAATATTGTTTTTGTTTATTTTTTTAATAAAATTAGTATGCAGGATGTTTAATTGAGTATAGTACAGAGAGTAATTTTGTAGTTAATAATCCAATGAGTCAAGGATAAACTAGTAACGGAATACGACAACCGCACCGTTCCACGTTAAAGCCAAGACTGTCTTAGCGGCGGCCGTTCCGTCCGTTTTATACAAGCGAAACGGGCGCCACCGCAGGTGCAATGGCGCAGATGTGCTGTGCACGTTTTATTTACAAGAATTCTGTCTAGCTAAACCGACGCCACCGCACGTGCAATGGTGCACATGCCGTTAAATACAATCAGTAAATCTACAATTCAAATAAATGTTAAGAAAGAACAAGACGATCCCAAAAGACTTCAATTTTACGATTATGCAGCACCCGCTCCAAACGGACTATAAATGACCGATCAGTTACCATTAACTAATAAACAAATATTCGCCACGTGCCCGATTGCGAATCGTAAGAGTCTCTCGCCCCCTTTCATCTTCACTTCCCCGTACAGCCCATATCGGGAGCCCACTTTGTGGAAGTAATTAAATCATCGATTTGAATTGACAAAAACTTTAAAAATCTTTACAATATACGGTAACAAGTTACACGGAGTAAAAGAATCAGATTAAAATGGAATATACACAGCGCCGTTATACGCCGAGAAGTAGCGACCTACAAATGTTGTGCGATTAATCGCTGAACTAAAATATTCGCCGAAATTCATTGCAATGATGTAATAACGTCAATGCCAATTTTTAGCCCATATAGTTTACCGACAGTATGAAGTCTGCTGGCTGACTATCAGGGTGGGTCAATCTTGTGTCCGTATATTGGACGCAACAAGTCGGTCGCACGCAACATCATTGGTAATTTCCCCCATGTAGGACGCAAGATTACTCATGGGATGTAAATGAAATGTAAATGAAAGATATAAAAAAAATGTACATGTATATTTTTGTGACGAAAATAAAGTACGTATTTATACATCGCCCCTAACAAAAATTTATAATCTAAGCTGAAATGTGATAAAAACCGTAAAAAATAGAATAACGAAATAGTTGAAACATTTGTAAAAACTTGCTTTACAACATTTGACCGTAATAAAATAGAACAAGTTGATAGTCTTCGGTATGAAAGTAAAAATAAACATATTGGTAAATCCAATTGGGCATACCTTAAGCGCATTAAAAAAATACGTATTACATGATCATACGGAAATTTTAAAGTACTTTAAATACATTTCGACAGCACTATCGGCTTCAACACCCTCGAAAACCATGAAAATGACACCTATAATGAAAAAATTGATACATATTGCAGCCGCCATCTTGGATTTACATTTCGACAGCACTATCGGCTTCAACACTGTCAAAACCATGAAAATGACACCCAAGATGAAAAAATTGGTACCTACTTCAGCCGCCATCTTGGATTAACATTTCGACAGCACTATCCGATTCAACACCCTCGAAAACCATGAAAATGACACCCAAGATGAAAAACTTGATACTCGTATCTATTGCAGCCGCCACCTTGGATATACATTTTGACAGCACTATCGGCATCAGCACCCGCGAAAACCATGAAAATGACACCAATGATGAAAAAAGGGGAATGCCCATTTCTGGCCATGAAACGCCCAACAATTTGCATTTGTTTAAAGAATACATCTTTGTTTTAAGGGCATTAATCGCGGTATTTATGTATCCAAAAAAGATTGCAATATTATTGCACAAATAAAAAGTACCGAAAAGATAAAAATGAAATAAGTTAAATTCGCAAGACATTAGTTTGTGGATAAAGTAAAAAGTGTTGCCAATCACAAATCTCGTTAAAAAAGTCGATTCTGTTTTTTCATCGATTTTTTATAGTATCATTATTATAATGGTAATATTATATTTCTATAATTATTATGATGTTATGATAATTAAACAAGCGAATTGCTAGTTGATTTAACACCAACTCATTAGACCATAACAAAAACGCTACTGCACAATTTAACTGTTATTCTTATCTGTTCTTAAAAATACACTTACAATGGAATTTACATAAATAAAACAAAACATATTTTAAAAAACGTGCAGAACTTAAATCGAATAAAAGATTATTCTTTTTTATGAAATTATAAATCGAATAAAAAAATCTCTATCTATTTATCGATTTTATGTCTGTTTACTGGCTACATCGAATCTGATAGCTCGGCCCATGTCATATTTGTTAAAACTAAATAGTCACAAGTCGAATTCTTTTGCATTTGTATTTGTTATTTTGTTTGTTTTCTCGCGGATTTGTTATCTACAACGAATAAGCTTTCTAAATAGACTCCGATAATCCTTATCAACCTATTGACCACGGTCTGAAAATGGATCCTACTTCCACTCCTTACGATAACCTCTGCACGAACTTGGACTCGACATTTCACACCGGCCAGAGTTGTTCCCAGCTCTCAGTAACTCATTCAAGAGGACATTTACGACGTGTCAATTGTGGTTTAAATGTCACGAAAATACGAAGTAATTTGTTGTAAAAAACTGTTCTTGTAAAAATAAATAACCTTTATATCTTAAAAATCCGGACTTTTTTCAAACCAACTCCTTAACCACTTCATTCTTTTAATTGCATATTATCATTTCCATATGCTTTTATACGTGAGCACCAATGGCCGAATTGTCTATGAACGGTGGGCATTCCCCTTTATATCTATTGCAGCCGCCACCTTTGATTTACATTTCGACAACCCTATTGGCTTAAACTCTCTCGAAAACCATGAAAATGACACCCATGATAAAAAAAATAATACCTATTGCAGCCGCCATCTTGGATTTACATTTCGACAGCACTATCGGCTTCAACGCTCTCGAAAACCATGAAAAAGACACCCATGATGAAAAAATTGGTACCTAATTCAGCCGCCATCTTGGATTTACAATTCGACAGCACTATCAGCTTCAACACCCTCGAAAACCATGAAAATGACACCCATGATTAAAAAAATTTATACCTTTTAAATAAAACTAATTTTACGGATTTTATCGCGTATATTAACTTATTTTTATCTTCCCGACGTTTCGGGTGCTTTCCAGCACCCGTGGTCACGGGGGACTGAGGTGTTTGACGTCCTGCTGTCATAGTTAGCCCGGCTACCTTCAGTTTTTTAATCTTAATTTTTGGTTCGATTTACGCAGAATGAGCTTACAGTATCTTGAGGTCTAGCAGTGGTATACTTGGGTTTAGATTTGATTTTATTAATTATGGGATCCCAAGTGGATGGCAGCACCCATCCATCTTCTCTATTGAAATTAGGATGTTTTTTAATTTCAATAGCCTCGCAAATCATCCTTGGGAGGAATCGGTGTTCTTTTGCGAGGATTTGTGGTCTATCAAATCTAATGTAATGGCGGGGCCGATCTTGAACATGTTCACAAACTGCAAACTTGCCGATACGTCGGTGCTTCACTTCAGCTATATGTTCTTTAACGCGGATTTTAATAGATATTTTTGTTTGTCCTATGTACGAGAGACCACATTCACAATCCAGCTTGTACACTCCTGCATCTTGTAGAGGGATATGACACTTGACGGATGGTAAAATTGACCAATCTTCTTCAGCGGCTTGAAGTGTGTTTTAATGGAAGCTCGCTTCAAGATGTAGCCAACCTTGTCTGTGACTCCTCTGACATAGGGTAGTACAGCAGGCACACGCTCGACTGTGGCTGGCTTCACTCGGTCACTGTGACGTAGGCGCGGGACCCGAAGCTTGTTGTCTTGCAGTACTTGCTCGACGCGCTGAAGCTCGGCGGCCAGATGTTTTCTGTCACAGATCCCTCGTGCTCTCTGAAACAAAGATTTTTCCACGGTAGCTAACTGTGAAGGATGATGGTGCGAATCACCATTTAAATATCGGTTGGTATGGGTATTTTTTCTGTACACAGTATGACCAATAGTGTTATCAGGATTACGGATGACTAAAACATCTAAGAAAGCTAAAGTATTGTTTGCCTCTAACTCCATTGTGAATTGTATTTTAGGGTTTATGGAATTAAGGTGGTTTAAAAATGCAGTTACTTTGTCAGATGGTAAAATTGTGAAAGTGTCGTCTACGTACCGCTTGTAGAATCTTGGATTTACAGGAGCAGTAAGAAGGGCATTCTCCTCAAAGTCCTCCATGAATATGTTGGCGACTACGGGAGATACAGGTGAGCCCATTGCCACTCCATCTACTTGCATGTAGAACTCTTCTTTCCACAATAAATAGCCAGATGTAAGTCAGTGTTTGAGTAATACTGCATATTCTGTGGGCATGTTGTTATCTTCTAGCTTTCTAGTAACAATTGAGATGCAGTCTTCAATAGGTAGGCATGTGAATAGTGACTGAACATCAAAACTGACCATAGTTTCATTGTCAGCGAGATGTAGGTTTTTTATCTCACTAACAAAATGGTATGAATCCTTTGTGTGTGCTCTGGTATGTCCTCTTAGTGGTGACAGTATTTTTGCCAAGTGTTGAGCCAACTTATAAGTTGGTGAATCGATCTGGCTTATTATAGGACGTATTGGAGCGTTTGGTTTGTATATTTTCGGTAACCCGGTCGGTTTTTAACAGTGGTAGAGCCACGCGGCAGCTTTTGCTGTCGCACGGATGGGCCGGCTCGAACCAGGGTGGTACCACGACCTCACAGAATACCAGCGTGAAGTAGAGGTTTACCTCTGCGTTTCGCTTGGTGAGTGCAGGTGGCCGGAGGCCCTTTTTACTGGGAATGAGGCATTCCATCTTAGTCCTCACGGGTGACAACGCATCTGCAGTTTGATTTATAATAGAGGATAGATGTAGAAGTCTATGGGCCGCAGCAACCACTTACCATCAGGTGGACTGTGTGCTCGTATATCACCCTTATCCTTAAAAAAAAACCCATACAATCTCGGTGGTTTGGCACATGATGGTATTGTCGAATTCACGTCGAGATCTAATTTTTCGGAGTATTTCTTTATTAAATCAGTAGTTGTTTTAAGTGTATTAGTTGTAGGGTCTATTTTGACCTTTTTGTATGTACTTATGTCCGATAAAAGTTGTTGTATTTTGAAATTATACTCTGACGTGTCCATTACTACCGTAGCATTTCCTTTATCCGCGCGGAGAATCGTGAGCTCTGGTCTGTTGCGTAAGTTGTACAACGCTTTTAATTCGTCTTTGGGGAGATTTAGTTTCGGCGTGGAACTTCGACGTAACAAGGATGAAATGTCTTGACGTATAGCCTCTAAATCCTGTTTACCGATATTGTTCTTAAACAGACAATCCTCTACGCTACATATAATTTACTCGTACGGGATTTTTTGCGGCGAAATAGCAAAATTCAAGCCTTTCGACAATACTTTTATTGTAGGTTCGACCAGTGTTTCTTTTGACAAATTATAGACCGTGCGTTGTTTATTGATTGCGTCTGTGATCAACGGTTGTTGCGTTTCGTTTCTACGTTGACATGGAAGTTTGGCATTTGATTTGATATTTAATTTTTGGTATTTTGCTATATGTTTGTCTTTGCATTCATTATATTTCGATATTTCGCGTTTGTTTAAAGTTTCAATACAATTATTAAAATCAAATGTCGTTAAATCTGTCTTTAACTCATTGGACAAATTGTCTATGGTATTATTTATGATTTTTAAATCGAACCGTTTTTGCTGAATCACCGTTCGTAACAACTATTTACTTGCCTGATTTAAGATCTTAGCGCTTCCTCGAATGTCCTTTTTAGTGGATATTTTGACACACGTAGAAATGACAAACAACTACTGATTTAATAAACAAATACTCTGAAAAATTAGATCTCGACGTGAATTCGATAATATCATCATGTGCCAAACCACCGAGATTGTATGGGTTTTTTTTTAAGGATAAGGGTGACATACGAGCACGCAGTCCACCTGATGGTAAGTGGTTGCTGCGGCCCATAGACTTCTACATATATCCTCTATTATAAATCAAAATGCAGATGCGTTGTCACCCGTGAGGACTAAGATGGAATGCCTCATTTCCAGTAAAAATGGCCTCCGGCCACCTGCACTCACTAAGCGAAACGCAGAGGTAAACCTCTACTTCACGCTGGTATTCTGTGAGGTCGTGGTACCACCCCGGTTCGAGCCGGCCCATCCGTGCGTCAGCAAAAGCTGCCGCGTGGCTCTACCACTGTTAAAAACCGACCGGGTTACCGAAAATACACAAACCAAACGCTCCACTACGCCCTATAATAAGCCAGATCGATTCACCAACTTAAAAGTTGGCTCAACACTTGGCAAAAATACTGTCACCACTAAGAGGACATACCAGAGCACACACAAAGGATTCATACCATTTTGTTAGTGAGATAAAAAACCTACATCTCGCTGACAATGAAACTATGGTCAGTTTTGATGTTCAGTCACTATTCACATGCCTACCTATTGAAGACTGCATCTCAATTGTTACTAGAAAGCTAGAAGATAACAACATGCCCACAGAATATGCAGTATTACTTAAACACTGCCTTACATCTGGCTATTTATTGTGGAAAGAAGAGTTCTACATACAAGTAGATGGAGTGGCAATGGGCTCACCTGTATCTCCCGTAGTCGCCGACATATTTATGGAGGACTTTGAGGAGAATGCCCTTCTTACTGCTCCTGTAAAACCAAGATTCTACAAGCGGTACGTAGACGATACTTTCACAATTTTTCCATCTGACAAAGTAACTGCATTTTTAAACCACCTTAATTCCATAAACCCTAAAATACAATTCACAATGGAGTTAGAGGCAAGCAATACTTTAACTTTCCTAGATGTTTTAGTCATCCGTAATCCTGATAACACTATTGGTCATACTGTGTACAGAAAAAATACCCATACCAACCGATATTTAAATGGTGATTTGCACCATCATCCTTCACAGTTAGCTACCGTGGGAAAATCTTTGTTTCAGAGAGCACGAGGGATCTGTGACAGAAAACATCTGGCCGCCGAGCTTCAGCGCGTCGAGCAAGTACTGCAAGACAACAAGCTTCGGGTCCCGCGCCTACGTCACAGTGACCGAGTGAAGACAGCCACAGACGAGCGTGTGCCTGCTGTACTACCCTATGTCAGAGGATTCACAGATAAGGTTGGCTACATCTTGAAGCGAGCTTCCATTAAAACATACTTCAAGCCGCTTAAGAAGATTGGTCAACTTTTACCATCCGTCAAGTGTCATATCCCGCTACAAGATTCAGGAGTGTACAAGCTGGATTGTGAATGTGGTCTCTCGTACATAGGACAAACAAAAAGATCTATTAAAACCCGCGTTAAAGAACATATAGCTGACGTGAAGCACCGACGTATCGGCAAGTCTGCAGTTTGTGAACATGTTCAAGATCGGCCCCGCCATTACATTATATTTGATAGACCACAAATCCTCGCAAAAGAACACCGATTCCTCACAAGGATGATTCGCGAGGCTATTGAAATTAAAAAACATCCTAATTTCAATAGAGAAGATGGATGGGTGCTGCCATCTACTTGGGATCCCATAATTAATGAAATCAAATCTAAACCCAAGTATACCACTGTTAGAACTCAAGATACTGTAAGCTCATTCTGCGTAAATCGAACCAAAAATTAATATTAAAAAACTGAAGGTAGCCGGGCTAACTATGACAGCAGGACGTCAAACACCTCAGTCCCGCGTGACCACGGGTGCTGGAAAGCACCCGAAACGTCGGGAAGATAAAAATAAGTTAATATACGCGATAAAATCCGTAAAATTAGTTTTATTTGAATGTGTAGTGTCCGCGTGAATATATAAGAAATCATTAAATTTATACCTATTGCAGCCGCCATCTTGGATTTACATTTCGACAACACTATCGCCTTCAGCGCCCTCGAAAACCATGAAAATGACACCCATTATGAAAAATTGATACCCATTGCAGCCGCCACCTTGGATTTACATTTCGACAACCCTATCGGCTTCAACTCTCTCGAAAACCATGAAAATGACACCCATGACAAAAAAATTATACTACTTACTTTTAGTACGTACTACTATTATTTATTGTGCTTTTAAATATTGTAATAAAAATCTCTTATTATTATTATAATCAAGTATTTAAAAAATTTGTATATTCGAATATTGTGTATTTGTACAGCGATCTTTTTGAGCCGCTGGAAACAACCGAAACAATGTCCACTCACGACGGCAACTGAAGCCAAACTAAACTACTCTGTGGCTGTGGCTGTAGCTCCCCATTTTCAGAAATAATTTATATACGAGGCTACCAAATCAACGAAAATTTTGCCATTTTGGAGCCAAAAAAAAAATTAATTATAGCTAAACAAAACAAAATTACACTGCCATTTACATTCAGTGGCTTCGCACATGATAGATGAAGAGATTAAAAATAGATTGAGTTAAACAATTGATATTTTCAAAAGTTATCGTGTTTACAAGCCACAGGGACATGATGAATCCACACCATAAGCCACTTAAACTCTTTTTTTATTTAAAAATAGCAATTTATCACTTTAAAAATTTATTTTATTAACTTATTTTTTATTATTAAGTTCAACAATCATTTATCTTTCTAACAATGTGCTTTTTGTATCATTTATATGTATAATATGATTGCTGGATACGATTTTATTCGATAAAATGTTGGAATCTTAATTGTTAGGCGATCATTTAGGAAATCACAAAAGATGCCCATGCAGATCAATTTGGCTCTATTCAGCTTCTTAATATGAACATACCTGGGGATTCAAAGATTTTAAAAGTTTTCATGCGCAGATATTGGAAGATATAATATTGTATTATTATTGTTCTGTATGATAAAACCTTTATTCTTATATACATATTCCAATTATACGTAATACAATTTTATGATTGGTTAGAAAAATAATATCTACATGCAAACTTTCACAGGGTAAATTTAATTTATTTTTACTATTCTTACTTATCGCTTAACTACAATCCCACCTGATGGTAAGTGGTTATGTAGCCTAAAATGGTGAAGTGCACTGACTTAATAAGCCTAATCGCTCTTGCCTTATAATAGTAGGTAAGTATTATTTGCGACCTATTTGTGTGTGTATAGATATAGATATAGGCCTTCCCAAAGAATGCCACAAAACATGGGCCTAATGCCCAATTTCACCAACATCCCCTAAACAATCACATAGTTAGACGACCGCTAAGCTAAAAGGTCCCCTAAACCAACCCATAAATAAAATTTGTTTTCACGAACGCAACAGACCCATAGCTAGGGGACCCCTTCTTATGTGACCGATTTTTTCCGACGATAGTGCTTGATACCCAGTTGTAGTTACCGGTTTTATCGGAAATGATATATATTAATACAAAAAATACGTATTCATGTATTATTTTAATGAAGAAATTATTTCTTTCATATTTTGACTGATAGATGTATTCATTTGGTGAATATTTTAATAAAAATATCATATTTTTATCTATTTTTGACAAGTCACCGTATTTGACACTCTGTTTTAACTGTGCATCGACTGTATTGCCATATTGCTGTTTCACCACATTTCTTGTTCTAATGTGGGCCTCGTTATATTTTCGTTCTCCACTTGTTGTAGGGTTGAGACAAGGTGTCAAGAGATGAAGCTGATAATAAAAATGTTTTTAAGTATTATTGTATAAAATACTGTGATTTATAAGATGTAAAATATTTCTTTTCTATTCCAGATCGTACCTTAAACTTTGAAAATGTATTAGGAATACCTAAAAATGGTTCTGCAAATACCTAGTTTAAGTGTACTTTTTAATTAAATATCCCTTACCTATGCATAATCTTTTTATTAAACAATACGTATTTATTTAATGAATATTTGGAGCTCTGTCATGAATGCTTGCATGTAAGTTTGCTAGCAAATATCTGCAGAATGATGTTATTCTTTTTGTTTATAATTTTGTAATTCTATTTTTAACCTACATAAGTTTTAATAAATATTATTATTATTACTATATATGGTTATTTTTATTTTAATCTTTAAGGGATAGCCACTATCCCCAAGTAAATGGCTGTCTCCATACGAACTTCTTTCAAACTTTCTAAAAGTATTGCTATTTTGGTAAATTGCTGTATCATGTGTAGAGCCTGGCTGTACAACAACATCCTGCATCAACAAATATGCTGATGCAATTGTTTGGACATTTATTGACATGTAGCTTCTCCTGTTTCTAAATAGTTCTGCGTCATCTCCACCTTAAGATATAAATAGTATTGCTTCATCAGTATTGCTTGATAGACTTCTAAGAGAAATGAACTTTTAGTGAAAGGAAGTTAAATCAAAATGAGCAATGTACCTGCTGACTGAATTTTTAGATATGTACAATCAATACAGCCTAAAACATTAGGGAATCTAGCTATACCATAAAAGTCTATCTTAACTCTGTCTTGGCCTCTGTTTGTATCAGGAAATATGATGAATGCTCGACGTAGAGATACAATTGCTTGCGACACTCTCTTTACTATCCTGCTGAATGTAGCCAAACTAGTACCACCCATATCCACCACAGCAAGCAAGTGGTTGCCTGTGGCGTAATATCTTAAAGCTATTAATAATTGATTTATGGATGTTATGGGTGAATAAGTTTAAATAAAAGAATAATAAGATAAGTGAATCACAAATTCTACAAATTAAAATAGTATATACTATATATATATATATATATATAGTATATAAAATAGTAGGTACTTAGTAGGTATACCTCGGTTATCAATTTACCATGGTAGGTAAGTTAGCACCAAACAGGTATCTACGGCCTACCTATACAGACTCATTTTCCATTCAAAAGTTACTGTTAGGAGAGTAATAAAGTAACCTTTTATGCTTTTAACTTTATTTCGTAGCTAGGTGTAACAGGTAATAAGTGAAAAGGTAGGACCAACCTATTGACTTAAATATTTAATAAACTAGAGATTTAATAATATTATGGACTATGGTACCTACATTAAAATTGATTACCTATGTGAATAGGTAGGTACTCACCTATTATTAGGAAATTCCAAAAATGTTAAATTTTTTCCAACAAATATATCACTGTTAATTTAGATAACCATATATATATATATATATATATATATATATATATATATATATATATATATATATAAATTTATATCAAATATAGTATCAGTTGTGTCTAAATTATCAAGAAAATCAAATAAATCACGGTCCATCTTGTCCTCTAGAAGTCGCTTTTACTTATGTAAAGGTTTATGGGACCAATAATCCATCTCATAAATTTAGGGGATCGTTTAGTCAGTAACGGACCCTTTAAAAGTGGTGAAACGGAAACTGACCCCTAACTGGCCCCTAAATATGCTAAGGGGTCCCATAAATATTATGGTTCGTTGGTGAAAGTGGGCATAAGTCACCTGCATCTATCGACTTCCTGCATAATTTAAAATGCTCCATATTGTGGAAGGCTACCCTGCACGTCGCTTACCGGTACGGAGTTGCCACTCAAGAACCTTTTTTCCTTTTGTGTATCGGTTTTCCAAGTTTTATGGCCAGCCTTTTGCCATTTCACTTAAATAATCCGTTGGGATATGTCAGCTACTCTTATTCCACTGCGGATATCCTCATTTCTTACAATACCACTCAAAGAAACCCGTCTCCAATTTAAATTTTTTATATTTTTTAGATGATGTTTTCTCTAACATTTAAAAAAATAAACCCTAGAATGTGTTTAAGTATATAGCACTTAGGGAAGCACCATTTTTATTTTATTTAAATTGTTTGATTTAAGTATCTGTATCTAGATTTTCCTCCCCAATAATATTCAATCAAAGTCATACTCATAAAAACAGTGTTTTATTGTAATACATAATCATAAATTTCAGTATCAACTAATTAATAAAAATATGCAACAATAAAATTGCATAGGTATAAAAAACTATCAAAATCTAAGAAACGAGAACATGTTAGTCGTTCCACAACTAAATTATATAAAAATGCATTTTTGAATTTCACTAATCAACGTCACCGCGAAAATTTCTTCTTCTTTGGGAAAATTGAAAATTAATTTATTTAGAAAACAATATTTCCAGTTACCAAGGTACAGATATTAACTAAATTATGTATTTCTATTCATAAAAACATTTATAATTAAGTATACAATCTTGAAAACTAACATACTCGTATATCTAAACGAAGTTGCTCAAACACCGTCGCGCGGTTTACCCTCGACGATGTCCGAAAACAGACTGCGGCAGTGCTCGCGGGGGATTACATGGTAACGGAGCAGGGAGCGATCGTGTGAATATATTCAAATATTCAATTTCGGTAAAAAATTATATTATGTTGAGTTAAACGTGGAATAAAAATAAACTCTCTATTAAAATTATTCATAGTTTTGAGACCTTTTTTAGCGTAAACAAATTTAAAGAGCTTGTACCTTCTATGGAGAAATTTTGCAAAATATGACAAAGATAGGTACTATTTGACGATTTTTTTCTACTAATGGGTTGACAAAATACAATTTTATTCAATTATAAAAAAATATTATTATTGTATATTCTGTCACCCTCTGTTTTCCCTTTGCAGATTAAATTAACAGATATTGTAATTTTTTTACTTAAATATCCAAGAATTTAAGCATTTCACCCGCTCTTAGGGCCTTTAGACTGCAAGTTCGAATCACGCAAGAAATAAGTTTTATTTCTTGCGGAATTCGAACTAAGAAAGAAATAAGGTGACATACGAGCAAACAGTCTACCTGATGATAAGTGAATACTTTGGCCCATTAAAATCTACATCACACACGTTCACGAAGTAAAATTCAGATGCGTTGTTACCTACGAGGCTTAAGAATCATTATACATTATATTTAAAGCGAATAAAGAGCCTTGGTAGCTTAGGAGCTAAGCTCTCGGCCTAAATTTCACGATACACGAGCAACCCGGGCTTGATTCCCTCCAGAAGCAATGGTTGGTTACAATTTTAAGTGCTGATTAATCTGATTTACCAATTGTTACACGGTGAAGGGAAACATCGTAAGGAAACCCACATGTCATGTGCGATTTGCATTCGGCGAACATGCATCGAAACAACGCGTTGAACAATTCGTTGCCCAAAAATCTTTTCAGAAATGAGAAAGTCTATGCCTAGTAGTGGAATATTTAGAAAATGATTACATATATTTTACCTTAATATTAATGGACATATAAATACTAACTTTTGCATTAGAAACGCCTGTTCAAACTTCTTCCATGAATCATGATAAATTTATTTATGAAGTAACTTTTTAGGTGACTGATTTTTGTTCTGCTATTTTTTGACCGCAAGCATTTACAAGTTATGGCAACAAAAGTATTTGTAATATGATGTTTAAATCACTTTAGAGTTAAGTTTGGGTTGGCTATAGGCTTCCGGTACTTGATGCTAATTATGTTTCCAGATTAGGAGGCCTGTCACGGTTAAGCTTGAACCTTTTACATTGTTTTTGGATGTAGAAAATGCGTTTTGAATTAATTAAGATAAATATAAATTTCACTAAAAATTGCGTATAACGAAACGCAAAAATGTCAATTTGGTCAAGTATTATGAAGTAGACGTCGAGTACTTGATTTTAATTATGTTTTCAGTTTAGGAGATTTGTCAGGGTTAAGCTTGAACCTTTTATACTCTTTTCAAATTTCGGAAATGTGTTTGAATTAATTACGATAAAAATAAATTTCACTTACTAAAAATTGCAAATAACGAAACGGGGTCACCCATAAAAAAGGTAGTTACTCGAACCCAAAAAATCCATTTATGACTGAAGATTAGACTCATACACAACAAATTGAGTAATAGTAGAGAGCACGCAAAGAGGTTTTCAATTCAGATTATATTGTTTTATTTACCATAATCATACTAGAGTTTAGGGCAACCTGACTTTATAGATACGGTATGTCGAATCTGTACTAAAACCGAATCAAAACGCCCCGACTCCACGTACTCTTGTCTGCCCTACCCCTAGAGTGTTTTTGTAAAGCCGTAGGCGCGAAGGAAGAACAGCCCCCACCCATTGTAGCAAATTGCTCACCTCCGCAGCTACGGCTACTGAAGTAACTTTGAATCAATATTCCTGTGTAAAAAAGTAAGGTAATGATTTTACAAAAATTAATATCACTCATATATTATACATTTGAGCAAGGGAGGAAGGGTAGGGAGGCTTCGCTTGTACCCTCCCTCTCCTCATCCAAACTCCCTTACGCAAGTACCGAATGTCTATAGTTTAACCTTTAGTTGGAAATTCAAATTCAAATTTAAATAAAAAATGTGTACACGTGGTAGAGCCATGCTGCAGCTATATTAGTAGTATAGTTGTAGCACGAATGGGTCGCCTTGACCGGGGAAGGACCACGCTCTCACGGAATACCAGCGTAAAATACCAGCTTAACGCTGCTGTGTTTTGTATGGTGTGTGTAGAGAACCGGAGGCCCATTTAACTGGCAAAGAGGCATTCCATTTTAGTCCTCACGGGTGACGACGCATCTGCATTTTGATTCTTTATTGAGGATAAATGTGGATGTCTATGTGTCACAGCAACCTCTTACTATCAGGTGGACTGTGTGCTCGTTTGTCACTTTATCCTATATAAAAAAAATCATATTCATTTAATTTCAGACAACAGAGATCCATGGGTTAGTATTATAATATCGCTTAAAAACTAAGTGTTAGTATTTTGAAAAAAAAAAATATATTATACTATATTAGAATTACCCTAAGCACTATGCTGAATGACCTCAATAGTGTCTCCCAACGTATAGGTATTAAGATGAACATAGACAAAACAATAATCATGTTTAACGTCCATGTCCTACCTATGCCGGTAGTTGTTGGGAGCACTAATCTCTAAGTTGTTGACGAGTATGTTTACCTGGGACAAATAGTCCAAATAGGTAAGTCCAACTTCGACCAAGAGGTCAATCGACGGATTCAACTCGGCTGGGCAGCGTTTGGGAAGCTACGACATATCTTTTCGTCAGACATATCTCAAAACCTTAAAACGAAATTGTACAACCAGCGCGTGTTGTCAGTGATGACTTACGGATCTGAGACGTGGTCCTTTACTGCTGGCCGTATGAGGAAGCTCAAGGTCGCTCAGTGAGCTATGGAGAGGGCTATGCTCGGGGTTTCTCTGCGTGATAAACTTAGGAATGAGGATATCCGCAGTAGAACCAGAGTAACCGACATAACCCAACGGATTAGTAAGCTAAAGTGGCAGTGGGCCGGCCATATAGCTCGAAGAACCGACAACCGATGGGGAAGAAAGGTTCTTGAGTGGCAGCCTCGTACCAGTAGGCGAAGTGTAGGGCGACCCACCAGGAGATGGAGTGACGACCTGGTAAGACATGCAGGAAGTCGATGGATGCAGGTGGCTCAAGACCGTGCTTTGTGGCATTCTTTGGGGGAGGCCTATGTTCAGTGGACTTATGAAAGGCTGTAATGATGATGATGATGATGATATTAGAATTAAATTACATCAAACTAAATCATCTTAATTCAAATTAAATCAAATCAAATCAAAATAAAATTAGACTAAATTAAATTCTAATTTGTCAATTTTCTAAGAGGCACTCCGTGCACTTAGAACAACGAGCAAGAATTCAGCAAAACGGAATGTCGCCTTCAACAGTGTACTTTCTAAAAAAAGGGAGAGGCTAACATTTCAACTATATGCTTTTTTGTACCTCTCTTACGTGATAATCTCTTAATCAAATGTGAATTGATTTTTTTGATAATTTTTATTAACCGCATACTGGCGGTGTAAGAATATTCACTGCCCATATCGTTCTGTGAGTGCTGTAAGAAGCGATAGAGTAAAGTTAGACCAGGAAATGGCCATCAGCGTCGTTCTCATAAAAACTATTAAATAAAATTTACAGTTGGCAACCCGAATGCCAAGCTTGACAATTATTTACTTTCAGGATGGTCTCATTTAAATATGATTAAAAACGTCAACCAATAAGGGCTGGAAAATAGGTGACGAAGTTTTTAATAAAACCCTAACTCTTGCTCGTATCTAAGGCTGCTCTTCGTCGCCGGGAATTTTTAGTTTGGCTTACCTTTCACAATTTAATTTTGTAGCTTTGACAATTTTTCAAATAAAATTAGTGGACAAGCGTACACACAGTCCACTTAATGGTAAGTGGACACAGTAGCACATAAACAACTAGATCCATCCTCGATTAAGGATCAAAATGCAGTTGTGTTGTCACTCATGAGGACGAAGTTGGAATGCCTCATTTCCAGTAAAAACGGTCTCTGGTTGTCTACACTCGTCATAAGAAACACAGCAGCATTAAGCTGCTATTCTACATTGGTATTCTGTGTGAAATGAAAAAAAATACTAAGGTATTTTACTAATCAGTAAACCTGACATAACTTGCATAAATATTCAAATAGTGTCGCAGAGTTAATATTAAATGATGGCGGGTTGTTACCAGTTGCTTTTTACAGCTGAAGTTTCAAAGAAAATCACTGCTTACACCGATTAAAAATTATTTCGTATTTACATAATTACAATATCCTAGTTTTTTTTATCTTATACAAAAGTTAAGACACACCTGGTGACTAACTTATACCTCAAACATTTTCTTTAAACTTCATTCATAAAACAAGATAAATTTATTTAGGAAGCAATTTAAGAATCTCTCATCTTTCACGTCGGGAATAATTTTTTAATCTCGTGTTCTAAGAGAACACAAGCGGGATTTAGAAAGGGAATGGGATGTGCGGATCAGGTCTTTTCCTTGCGGTGCATAGCCGAAAAGTGTTTGGCTAAAAACAAGAAAGTCTACTGCGCCTTCGTAGATCTAGAAAAGGCCTGTGATAGAGTGGTGAAGAATGAATTGTGGTCAGCACTGTCCATGAACGGTGTGAGTAGTATCCTCATACGAGCATTGCAATCTCTTTATAGGGATTCTAGTGCTTGTGTAAGGATAAACGGGGCATACACTGAATGGTTTAATATCGAAAAAGGTGTTAGACAGGGATGTGTAGCGTCACGGTGGCTGTTTAATCTGTTCATGGACAATTGTTTGACAGATTTAAAAGAGAATGAAAGTGGGTTGAGAATGAATGAGTTACTCGTCAAATGTTTTCTCTATGCTGATGACCAAGTATTACTTGCGTCTTCGGCCGAGGAGTTGCAGGAGATGGTAACTGCTATGAGTGGAGCTGTTGTTAGAAAGGGAATGAAAATGAATGTAAGGAAGTCGAAAGTGATGGTGTTTGAAAAAGATGAGGCAGCGACAGACTGCAATATCGTGATTGAAGATGAACAAATTGAACAGGTGAAAGAGTTTGTGTATCTGGGGTCAAAGTTTACAAGAGATGGAAAGTGTGAGAGTGATATCGAAAGAAGAGTGAATGCAGGAAACATGGTGAATGGAGCTTTGCACTCCTTTATGAGCAGTCGGATGGTGTCTAACAAGGCTCGTTTGGCTGTGCATGAGGGGGTGTTGGTTCCGACACTCATGTACGGAAGTGAAAGTTGGGTATGGCAGAAGAAACATGAAAGCAGAATAAATGCAGTTGAGATGAGAGCATTAAGAAGTATGATAGGAGTTAAACTGAGTGACAGGATAAGAAATAGTGAGATAAGGAAACGTTGTGGTCTGAAAGAAGATGTAGTGACAAAAATTGAGAAAGGTATGCTGAGATGGTTTGGCCACGTCGAGAGAATGAATGAAGAACGATTGACGAAAAAAGTGTATAAGGCGAGTGTGAATGAAAGTGTTGGAAGGGGTAGACCTAGGCGGACATTTCTAGACCAAATTAGGGACGTCTTGAAAAAAGGCCAGGTTAAGAGTACCCTAAACCGTAGAGCATGTATGAAGGGAATAATGAAAGTGGACGAAGCGAAACAAGTATGTAAGGATCGTAGCAAGTGGAAAGAAGTGGTCTCTGCCTACCCTGTATGTATAAGACCTTACCACAAAGAAAATATTCCCTGAAGAGAGAACGGAACAAAATGTGGAGATTCGAATCATTCTTTTACATTATTAATCTAATTAAATAGTTTAATAAATACTAAATAAATATTATTATTAAGTATCGCTTAGTAGCAATATAAGATAATATCCCACCCCTTATGATCTTGGGTGTCGTAAGAGGTGAAAAAGGAACACTGAAACAGGTGACGGGCTGCAGAATTTTTCTTTTTTTTTTTTGTTTGACTTTTTTTTTCTTTTTATTGCTACGTCTACGACAAACTCTCACCACTCCATGGGTTGACTGGTAGAAAATGCCTTGAGGCATTATGTCCGCCCTTTGTATCCTTTTTTTTCTTAAGGGACGCAATAAAGTTTTTAAATAAATAAATAAATAAATTTTCCTTATAACAAAAAAGTAATAAAAAGCCTGGTGATGTTTGGCAGGGTAATCTATGGGTATGTTCTATGTTCAGAAGTAAATTTTGACGGATTGTAATGAATAAATGAATGAATGAATGAGTATATCTTTGATTTAAAGTCTACTGCCGTTATTTCTGTTGCTTTAACTTATTAAAGGTTTGTGTAAGATTGAAATATTTCATTTTCATTTTCATGATTCAGAGTATTATAGAGATATTACTTACACAGAAAATCCGCAGAGGGAATATAATAGGAAACTAAATGCAATATGTTTAACGGGTTATGACAAAATAAAAGTAAAAAAAAAAATAACAGTGGTAGAGTCACGCGGCAGCTTTTGCTGTCGCACGGATGGGCCGGCTCGAACCGGGATGGTACCACGACCTCACAGAAAACCAGCGTGAAGTAGAGGTTTACCTCTGCATTTCGCTTGGTGAGTGCAGGTGGCCGGAGGCCCTTTTTACTGGAAATGAGGCATTCCATCTTAGTCCTCACGGGTGACAACGCATCTACATTTTGAATTGTAATAGAGGATAGATGTAGATGTCTATGGGCTGCAGCAACCACTTACCATCAGGTGGACTGTGTGCTCGTTTGTCACCCTTATCCTATATATACAAAATATTATTTCTGCTATATCTTTGAATTTAAATAAAGTTGTTTTAATCCAATTTCCGTTAGAGATCTCTGAAGTAGTGAAGTTATGCTTGAATTCAATTTTATCATTTAAATGCAAACCTCTAAATTCGTTAATATGAAATCTTGATATTCGTTAGTAAAATAGTTACTTAATTATTTAGATATTTAGTTACTTAGTTAGTTAACAACTTTTATTTCTCTATTTTTCTCAGGGTTGACTGGTAAAAAAGGCTATAAGTCTTGAATTCCGCCCATCGTAACCCAAAAATTTTCTTACAATACTGTTAACGTTAGGTTAAATGAAAGTCCACTGCTGAACATAGGGTTGCCTCTATATTTGCCATAGTTGCCACGCTTGGCAAGCGGGTTGGCATCCACAGTTTTTATTTTAGTCGTTTTTAGGAAGACCCTCCATCTCCCTATTTGTTTCCCTCTGTCGCTTCTTACGACACGCACGGGATGATATGTGGTAGTAGATATTCATATACTGACATTACATGGTAGTCTTACAATTAAGGTTAATAAATAAATATCGGTATGTATACGTCCCAATTAAGAGTTTTAGTTTGGCACCCCACACCCTTAACTATTAGCCTATTGGTTCACTATATCTTTACAATATAATATTATATCGGCTATAAAATCTTTGTATATGTGTAGAAAGTAATAGAAATCTCTTTATTATACTAAGATTCTTTTAAAGATAGCTTAAAGCAAATTAAACGAAAAGGGTTACGATAGCGAGGCTTTGGAACTAATGAAAAGCTTTTTTGTAGAATTTCGGCGAATTTCTTTGAAAGAAAAAGTAAAGTAGAACAAGTTTTACTGTTGACAAGTTTGAATAATTTTTATTAAAATATACAGTAACTTGTAGACAATAGATGTTTTTTTTTAATTTAAAATGGAAAGAGTGACGTAAGATTTAATAAAGCCGGCCATGGATTTAAAACTGTTAAGAGATTTCAAAAGTTCTTGAAATTTATAAATTGTTCGCAAAAGATCGTCGATGCTAGCTACGCTAGCGCTACTACCCCCCCCCCCCCCCCCCCCCGAACGGGTTCCCGCCTTGTCGTGACGGGGGCGCTTAGTAGCCGTGACATGGTCACCCACCCACGGTGAAAAGAGGAACCCTTTGGCTGGCCCGTGGTGTAGGGCCGGCCCGAGGTGGCCACTCCGAGTGGGCTTGGCGAGCCCGCTTCGGATGTGTGTCGGTGGGCTGCGGTGAGAGGAGTGTCCGCTCCCTCTACCGCTGCAGCCGAGGTCGAGTCGCTGAGGAAGAGGAGTGTTGGTATGGCGATGCGCCACTCGCCCTATCCTCCGCGACTCTGACGGGGCCGCACCGTCCATTGATGTGGTGGTGGTGGGGCTGCAGGGGGAGAGGAGTGTCAGTATTGCGAGGCGCCGCTCTCCCTACCCTCCACAGTCAAATCTTGGTTGGCGGCGGAGCCATAGACCAGAACCGCCGCTGGGGTCAGGAAGGCTGGTGCTTCTAAGTGCAAATTTTTCCTGGCCCCATGACCTTCGCGCATCGGACTCGGGGGCGTCCATTGCGCATGTGAAATTGGAGGCCGAGGAGGAGAGCGCGCGCCATGTATTCTGTTGCGCCTTACCTGAGAAGGAGATGGGGGAGGAGTATTTCTCTCCCGAGGAGAGGCCGCCATAGGACGGCCAGCGCAGGTTGGGCCGTGGATGTGTGCAAAGCGTTCCCGTGGCCCTGCCAATATGCGACGAAGATGGAACACCATGGGGTTTTAGTCGGTGCGAGTCCGACTTAACCCGTCCTTGCCCCGCGGGAGGCGGGTGCCTCGCGGGGGCAAGGAAGTAGGCATGCGTAGGCATTTCCCCATGTAAAAAAAGGCTAGCGCTACTGAGCAAGCAAACAAGCGCGAAACGCCGTTGGTGGAAGTGGGGAAATGATCATTAGTAAATTTTCTGGTACGTTTTCTCAATGTTCATAAAACTCCCAAAAACTTTTTGCCAACTTCTACAAATTGAGAATTTGCTCAATTCGATTGTATGTTTATATTGTGTGTGAGGCGATGTTTTTTTTTTATTAATATCTTTTTTTATCATTTTTTTATTACATTTTTTTAATTTAATATCATTTGTATGAGCCAAATTCCACAAATTGCATCAACAAATAAAAGTTATAAGATTTTGCTGCCGCTGGATTATTTATGTGTGAACCCCAGATCATAAATGGGCTCAAGTAGATTTACTTACTTACTTACTTATCGTCACGCACAATCCCTGACGGGGAAGCCAGAGAGAACAGATCGCCAATTGTCACGATCCTTACATACCTCTTTCGCTTCTTTCAGATTTATTATCTTCTTCATACATGCACGTCTAGGTATCCGAGTACTCTTGACCCTCCCCTCTTCGAGCAATTTGTTCACATGGTCTTCGAAAGTTAGTCTCGGTCTACCTCGACATCTTTTAATATTAACTTTCGCGCTATATATTTTCTTCACCATTCGGTCTTCACTCACTCTCTCAACGTGCCCAAACCATCGAAGCACGCCCTTATCAATTTTTGTGATAAGGTCATCTTTCAAACCTGCCATATTGCGAATCTCTTCGTTTCGCTTTCGGTCGGCCATGGTGACGCCGCACATTTAACGAAGAGATCGCATCTCCACTGCATTCAACTTGCTTTTATGCTTCTTCTGGCATACCCAGGTTTCGCTGCCATATAACAAAGTCGGTACCAACACTGCGTTATGTATTGCAAGGCGTGCACTCTTCACTACGCCTTGCCTTTTGACTAACGCAGTCAGGGCACCATTGACTTTGTTCCCGGCAGCGACACGCCTTTCCACATCTAAATCACATCTTCCATCCCGGCTAAAAGCATTCCCCAAGTATACCATTTCATTTACCTATTCTAGACATTCCTGATTTACCCATATTTCACACTTCGTTCTCTCTTCGTCCCTTTCAAATAGCAGAACCTTAGTTTTATTAGCATTCAAGCGGAGACCTTTAATTTCACATTCCTCTTTCATACACGTGACTAATGCCTGCAGTTCTGCCTCTGATGGTGCAATAAGCACTGCATCATCAGCATACAGCAGACAATTTACTTTAATGTCACCCAATTTCACACCCAAACAGCTATCTTTCAGCTTCTGTAAACAGCTGTCGAGATACAGTACGAACAGCCAGGAAGACATGACATAACCCTGTTTTACGCCCGTTTGGACGCTAAACATGGGTGACAGGTCATGCCCTACCCGCACACAGGCTTTACAGTCACAGTAAAGTGACTGCACAGCCCTTAGCAATCGACTATCCACACCATACCCCGGCAACAGTTCCCACATTTTCTTCCTTACAACCTTATCAAATGCTTTCTCAAGATCCACAAAAGCAGCGAAAATCCTCTGGTTGGCAGCCAGAAGCTTTTCCGTGATCATGCGGAGAGAAAACATTTGATCCGTGCATCCTCTTCCAGGTCTAAATCCGCATTGCGCCTCCCATAGAAATCTTTCAGATTTCTCTTGCATCCTACGTGTCAAAACCTTCGAGTAAACTTTACTTGCTAAACTGGTCAAGCTGATCGCCCGATAGCACCCGCAGTCAAAATGTGAACCTTTACCTTTATATAAAGGCACAATGACAGCACGGATCGCCAATCCTCCGGTACATCCCCCGTCCGCCAGCACAAATTGCACAGCAGATGAAAGCTGTCCCAGACGCGAGGCCCACCATACTTGACCATTTCAGCAGTAATTCTGTCTAGTCCCGCAGCCTTACCACATTTCAAACTTCGAATCGCACGTTCAATCTCTTTCATACTGATGACCTCAGTGTCATTGGGGTCCGGGTCTGGCGTACCAGTCTCGGCGTCATCCCCGGATCCCTCACTAAGATCATCACACGCATACATTTCTCTATAAAATTCGCTCCATCGCTGCATGACGTCCGATTTGTCTGAGAAGACGTCATTAGTTCTCGAAAGCACTTTGTTCATTCTTAGGCCGTCGCACCATTTCGGGTCCTTCCAACCTCTTTCCAGAAGAGTTTGGAGTTCTCCTTAAAGTTGTGCGACAACCTTTCGTCCGCTTCCATTCTACACCTTTCACGCACTTCCTCAATCAATGCTTTCGTGTGAACTTTCTGCAGCTTATATCTTTCTTTCATCTTCTCTCTCATATCCTTTTCATTACTAGAGGCCAAGTAGTCTAACCATGCTTTCTTCTTCTTCTTTACAGCTTCTTTCACTTCATCATTCCACCATGCATCTCTTCTTTTACTACTGCCTCTTTTAATCGTTCCACACACTTCTTCCGCTGCACTTACCATTCCATCCCTAAGGTTCTGCCATGTTCTTTCCACACATTCATTTCTGCCATCGATGGTGTCAAGCTTTTTGGCTACCCTCGCATGATATTTGTCCCTAGTATCAGCTTCCTGAAGCTTCCAGCTTCGGATGCGACAGACCGACTGTGGTTCTGTTACTGCCGTCCGGTAGCGCCAGCCCGCGAACAGACCCCTAAATCTAGTAATCACTAGATAGTGATCCGTCCCAGATCAGCACCGCTGAACACTCGCGTATCCATCACCTGTTTTCGCAGTCGGTCATCCACCAGAAACAAATCGATCATACTTCTCTCATTCTTTCTTTCTCTAGTATACATATGGATTTTCTTGTGATTAAACATAGTGTTTGTCACAAGAAGACCCTTTTCCTTTTATACCGCCAGTATAAGCTTGCCAGCATCATTAACCCTTTTATCCCCAAACTTTCCAAGCACCGACTCGTACCGTGGTCGAGCGGTACCAACCCATCTATTCAAATCACCACATACAACAATTCTTTCGTTTCCCCTAGCCAAATCTAGAACTTCTCTTACATTCTCCCAAAACTCCTCCAGCTCAGCCCTGGACGACGAAGCTACCGGCGCATAAACAGCCAAAAGGAATAACTTCGTCAGTCCCAATTTAAAGTGAACCCAGAGAAGTCTTGAGTTCACAACCTTATATTCAGTCATAACATCGACCAACCGAGACGACAGCA